>PVIU01018906.1:0-37838 GCA_004026605.1 Ondatra zibethicus
AGGAGAGGGTGCCAGAAC
Source organism: Ondatra zibethicus (assembly GCA_004026605.1). Lineage (NCBI taxonomy): Eukaryota > Metazoa > Chordata > Mammalia > Rodentia > Cricetidae > Ondatra > Ondatra zibethicus. Next base: position 19 of record PVIU01018906.1, read on the forward strand.
TAGCCTTGTACCATAGTCACATTGATGATTATCTTGATTACCATTATAGAAATTTCATCCGATGGATGGAGATAGAGACAGAGACCCACATTCACATCAGAGCAATGGATTGAGCCCCCAAGGTGCAGTTGAAGAGCAGAAGGTGGGAGAAGATGAGTAAGGAAGTTAGGACCGTGAGGGGTTGGTCCACCTACTGAGACAGTGTGCCTGAACTAATGGGAGTTTACCAATCCAGCTGGACTGGGACTGAATGAGCATATAATCAAACCAGACTCTCTGAATGTGGCGGCGAAAGTTGGCGGATGGAGAACCCATCAACAATGACAGCAGGACCTATCTCTTCTGCATGTATTATCTTTTTGAGAACTGAGTCTTTTTGAATGCACTCCTTCCTAGGCCGGGAGGGAGGGGGGTGGGCCTTGGACTTCCAACAGGGCAGGGCACCATGCCCTCTTTCAAGGAAGAAGGGGGAGGGAGGAGGGGTGGGGAGGTAGTGGGAGGGAACCGGGAGAAGGGGAAGAAAAGTAAAAATTTTATTTCTTTAATTATGTTTTTGAATGGAAAAAATAAAACAAAACAATGTATGAAAAAAAAGAAAAAATAATAATATAGTAAAACTGCAGACGTTTTATAGAGCACAGGATTGGAGGAACGTAAGCAATGAAGACACACAATTCAATCTGAATTATGATGGTTATTCAGATAGTTGTTATTTATATTCAATACACATGAAAGAGATGAACTACAAATTACAATTAGGGAAACAAACCCAAACTAGAGTCAGAAAAGCAACAACGGTGTCTCAGACAAGGTGACGAGCAGGAGAATTAGATGACAAGTGATCAGAGGTAAAATCTACTATGAAGGGAGATAACTGCTATTTTAGTTTGAATTCATAAAAGAGCAATGTGGATGTTCTGCAGGCTGTTGGCCTCTGCCACTGCATAAAAGAGATTAACATATAGTTAAATGGAGAGTTTGGTGGGTCATAATATTGGAAATACAATATCTAGGTTTCTGGTTGGGATTTGAATACTTAGTGGAATGATATTGGGGAGACACTTATTGTAATTAGAAAAAAAAGATTGTAGCATGAATTCTAACTCTATGGCTAACTAGTGGCTAGCTGCTCACTCTGATCTTCAGGCAAGCTTTAATTGTTATAAATTATCATTCATATCAGCTAGCTAACTCATAATTTAGAGGGTAATGTGGACAAAAATTTTAGACTTCGGTTTTCTGCCACTGCAATGTTAACTTGGAGAAACTTAAATTGGAGACTAAATACCCAAAGTACCTAAGGTAAAATTGTGTAATACTTGTGGGGTCATGAGATTGGAAGAATTGGTACTGCACCTCACCTGGGAAGCACAGTTGAGCTGATCCTCTTGGTGGGGATGCAGGTGAACTGATCAGGAAGACAAGAGTGCACCAGAGTTGAACCTATAACTCCTTGTGTGCCATGTTCTGGCATGGGTGAAGAAAGTTGCCTTCCCCTTCCTTGACCCAATTCTTAATGACCCATGTGTCTAGTATGGGTTCCATCAGGTGGAATAGGCATTAAGTCTAAAATGATGTTGGTTGATTAGTCTCACAAGCTTCGTGCCACCATTTACCTAGCATGTCTTGTAGGAAATACACCATCATAGATCCAAGGATTTATGGCTGGTTTAGTGTTTAAGTTTCTCTTTTAGTGGTTTCCAGGGTAAGTTCCTGTGCAAAAGATGCCAGCACTTAGGGCTGAATGTTCAATATATGCATTAAGTCAACTTACTGTCCAATAAAGATGTTGTTTTTTCAGTCATGGGGCCTTGCCATCAGTTTGTGGATGAGTAACCCATAGTCTTGGCAACAGTCTAGATTCTTTGAGGATTTCCATGTTACTCCATTGACCAACAATTTAACTAAATATAGGTCAATCCCAGTATAAGAAGCTTCATTGAGTAACAAGAGATGGCCAGCTGAGGCTGCCTCCCCCTTTATTTGGTGAATTGATTTTTGCCTGACTTCTTGTATATATTTAAGAAAGCTTCTCCTCTGTTGGAGTCTCATACTACCACTCCAATGGCCCTTAATTTAAACTGTCACTGCCTATAATACCTCCTTTGTATCCCATTCCCCTCCCACTCTGCACTTGATCAATCTTTTCCAGGCCCCCATCTATTAATAACTACCTAATCTATTTCACTTTCCCAGGGAGATCTATCTCCCCTCTCTTGTTTCTTATTGTAATCCCAGCCACTGTGGTTGTAAGGACTGTAGTTTCGTTGTTATTGACTTAACAGCTAATATCCACATAAAAGTGAATACATACCATATTTGTTTTTATGGGTCTTGAAAACATCCCTTAGAATGTTTTTATGCTGGTTTCTTTTTCTTCCTTTTTTTATGCTGGTTTCTTCAATTTACCTTTATTAATTGTATATCTTAGTGACTATATTGTATTTTGCCCAGAAAATCTTTCTTGTGACAACAAGTTGAAGGCTATGTCCCAAGTTTCTCTTCTATCAGATTAAGTATAACTGGTTTTATGTTGATAACTTTTATCTATTTTTATTTGAGTTTGTGCAGAGTGATATACATACATATATATATATATATATATATATATATATATATATATATATATATATATGGATCAATTTGTTTTCTTCCGTATGAAGACATCCAGTTTGACTGGCACCATTTGTTAAAGATGCCATCTTTGGTTCAGTCTATATTTCTGGCTTTTTAAATCAAAAACTAGATAATTATAAGTGTGTGGATTTGTGTGTGGTACTTCAATTTGATTCCATTGATCAAAGTCTCATTATTTGTTCCAGTACTGCAGTGTTTTTATTATTATACCTCTGTAGTACAACTCCAAAACAGAAATAGTAATACCTACAAGAGTTCTTTTTAAGCTATCATATATTTTCATGTTTCCATATCAAGCCAAAAATTGTCTTTTCAAGATCTGTGAAGAATTTTATTGAGGAATTCATTGAATCTGTATATTTCTTTTGGTAAGATAGCCATTTTTGCTATATGAATCCTAACAAATTGTGTACATAGAAAATCTTCCCATCATCTGAGAGCTTTTTCAATTTCTTTTTTCAAGGTTTTAAAGTTTTTATCATACAGATCTTTCACTTGCTTTATTAGAGTTATGCCAAGATATTTTATGTTACTTAAATATATCATGAAAGGTGTTGCTTCCCTGGTATCTTTCTCATTCCTCTTGCCATTTGTGTGTAGGAGAACTAATGAGTTTTTGAGAGTGTACTTGTATACAGCTACTTTGCTTAAAGTATTTAGCAGACATAGGAGTTTCCTATTGTAATTTTTAGTCACTTATGTGTGCTATCATATCTGCAAATAACAATACTCTGACTTCTTCCTTTCCAATTTTTATTACCTTAGTCTTTGTCAGTTGTGTTCTTGCTCTGGCTAAAAATTCAAGTACTATATTGAATAGGTTTTGAGTGAACAACCCTGTCTTGTTACTGATTTTAGTGGAATTATTTTGAGTTTTTCTCCATTGAAATAGATATTGAATATAGGCTTACTGTAAACTGCCTTTGTTATATGACCCTTATATCATTAATCTCTTCAGGATTTTTACCATGAAGGAGTGTTGAATTTTGTCAAAGGCCTTTTCTGAAGTGAAATGATCATGTGCTGTTTGTCTTTCACTCTGTTTATATGATGGATTACATTGATCAGTTTACAAAAGTTGTACCAACTCTGCATCTGTGGGGTGAAGTCTACTTAATCATGGTGAATGATCATATTGATATGTCTTAGATTAGGTTTGGAAGAATTTTACTGAGTAATTTTGCATCTGGGATCAAAAAGGAAATTGGTCTAAAATTCTATTTCTTTGTTGAGACATATATTTTTGGAATCATGATAACAATGGCCTCATAAAACTAATCATGCAATATTTTCTTCTGTTATTATTTTATTGGAATAATTAAAGGCATATTGGCATTAACTCTTTTTTGAGAGTTTGATAGAAATCTTCTCTAAAATTATCTGCCCCTGATTTTTTTAAATTATAGCTTATATTTCATTATGGAATGTAAGTATGTTTAAATTTCTTATCTGATTTTGATTTAACTCTATAGATGGTATGAATAAAGAGAATTATCTCTTTCCTTTAGATTTTCCAACTTTGTGGAATATAGGTTTTTAAAGATGTCCTTATGATTCTCTGGGTCTCCTTGGTGCCTGTTTTTATGCCTACTGTTTCAATTCTGATTTTGTTAATTTGTATCTTCTTCTGACTTTTAGTTAACTTGAATCAGGGTTTGTCAGTCCTATTGCTTTTTTCTTAAGAACCACTTCTTTTCTTCATTGATTTTTTTTGTATTGATTTAGCTGTTTGTTTCCATTTTATTTGTATCAGCCCCATGTTTGATTATTTCTTCCAGTATATGCTTTTGGGGTATGATTTCTTCTTTTTATTCTAAAGTTTTTGTGGTGCTATTATGTTACTAGTAGATCTTTATATTTTTATGAAGAAAATTAATACTATGATCTTGCTTCCCAGAAGCTCTTTCATTGTGTCTCATAAAACCAAGATGTTGTGGATTTATTGTCATTGAACTATAAAGTCTGCTTTTTTAATTGAGCCATTTTCATTAACTAGAGAGTTGTTCAGTTCCATAGGTTTGAAAACTTTATTTTTATTTTTGTTGTTGGTGTTATTATTGATCTAAAGTTATAGCCTGTGATGGCAGATAGGATGAGAGATATAATATCAATTTTCTTATTCCTGTTTGTGCTTGCTTTGAGTTCTAGTGTGTAGTAAATGTTATGAAGTTCCATGAGGTTCTGAAAAGAAATTATATTCTTTTGTGTTTGGTTGCAACATTCTTCAACAGTTTCACTCATTTTTATCCATTGATATTTTGTGTGTGTGTTTTCATGGATTTCTTTAATGGATTTATTCCTTTCCTTTTTAAAGACCTCTATCACATTCATAAAGATTGTGTCAAGGTCTTTTTCTTGTGCATCATCTATGCTGGAATTCTCAGAACCTGAATTATAGTTGATTGTGAGTTACCCAAGGTGAGTAGTAGAAATGAAACTCTAGTACTCTGATGGAGCAGCAGGTACTCCCAAACACCAAACTATCATACCAATCCCTAGGTATTATTTTCTTAATTTTAGAGTATATGATTCTAAACTACTATCAAGCTAAACATAATTTAATTTTTTTGTCTTTAGACTAATATTCAACCTTATGTTTATATGATTTTTTCTGGGCATAACTGGCCAAATTTAGGCAGATGCAATATAAATAGAGAGGAACTTTCATAAATGTGTGTCATTATGTGTGAAAATCCTTCTGTGGAAATCTAGTATAGTTCCATTGGACAATATGATATTTAGTAGTATGACTTATACAGTTACTCTCTTATAGATTGATAACATCTATATAGTCATTGCAAAAAAATGTTAAAAATGATTTTAGTATATTATTTACAATTTAGGTGGGACGGAATTAATTTAAGCAGATGTACTTGTCAATGAAATCACAAATTTTAAATTTCAAGGAAAAGATAGGCCCCAATGAGCCCATGAAAAATCTTATTCTGTGCTAGGCAGAATTATAACATGTCATTCACAATTCTTACCTCACAATATGCATTTTTAATAGTTAATATGCATTTTAAATAGTTTCTTCAGCTGAAGCAGGACTGATGAATTTTACTTAAGGTAAAGAGAGATATCATGTCTCAGTCTGGCCTGAATTGTTGCAATCTTAAGACAGAGAACTACTAAAGACATGTATTCCAGTGATATCAGAAAGAAGAAAACTGTCAGTTTGAAAAACATGATTAGTGACCAGGAATGATGGGTGGCCTCCAAGAGTGGCATGGTCCTTTATCCTGTAAGTACAGGATATTGATTTCTGACAACAAACAGTGATCTAAAAGCAATAGCTAAGATGCACCAGAAATCATAGTCAAGGATAGCATTTAATTTAGCCTGATGAAGTCTGAGCAGAGGACTCAGTCCATTGGTACTGAGGCTCATGATTCATAGGCAATGTGAGATAATAAATCTGTAAGGGGATGATAAAATTGTGACAGAAATTGACCCATGTACACATATCCATGTAATAACATTTAATTAAAAGATATCATGAATTTGAAATAGAATATAATAGTTTGAATGTAATTAGTCCTGATAAGATCATTGGTAGTGGCATTATTAGGAGGTGTGGCTTTGTTGGAGAAGGTGTGGCCTTGTTGAAGGAAGTATGTCACTGTGTTAGTGGGATTAAAGGTCTTATTTGCTTAAGCTTCACTCAGTGGGACATTCAGACCACTTTCTGTTACCTGTGAGTCAAGATGTAGGATTCTCAGCTCCTTCTCCGGCACCATGTCTGCCTGTAGACATCATGTTGCACCATGATGATAATGAAGTAAACCTTTGAAAATATAAGTCACATAAATTAGAGAATTTTCATTATAAGAGTTGCCATAGTCATGGTGTCTCGTGACAGCAATAGAAAGCCTAGTTAAGACACAGAGCATGGAGGCATGGATGGGATGGTTTAAAAAGAGTAAAGTGGGTGATGTAATTATAGTATCAAAAATAAAAGAAAATGAAAAAAAAGGATGGCTGGTGGAGAAGAGTGAGTGTGATTGTAGGACCTAAGGTTGTAAGATAGGTTCTGAGTACTCAGCACAATAAGAAGTGGAGCATTTTAGTTCAGGCAATAGCTTAACTCTCTAGGAGTAATTTTTGGACCAACTTTTCTTACTGCTTCTGCCTCTACCTTTCAAACTCTCCCTTCATTTTCATAAGTCCTGCTTAAAACTGGAAGTAAATCAAACTTCTTAGTCTGTAGTTCAGGTTTCAACAGTGAAGCTAAAAGTCTACTTTGAATTTTCTTTCAGAACCTTTTAGAATACTTGTATAAGCAGTTGTATAATTTTTTTATGATTTTGTAAGGCTTCACTCCATGTTTGCAAAATCACGTTTCTAGGGTGGCATTGTAACTCAGTGCTGCCTGGCTTGCATAGGACAATGGGTATAATTGCTAGTACTGAAAACAAATTCTCTAAGTTTATAGTTAATTTTGATGAAGGAATTTTTTGTTTAGTAAAAGTGTCAGCTAATACATGTCATCGTTTATGATTTCTTGAATCTTTTTGCCAAGCTTGGAAATGTCATATGGACCTTAACCTTTTTTGAGACCTTAAGGGGAAGGTGTTACTACTACATCCTTGTTTAATTGATTACTCATGGCCACATGGGGGTTCTGGTCACATATAGTAATGTGCAGTGCCTATTGTTAATGCAACACTGTGAACTCCCACAGCTCTTCAGATGGTAGACTTCATTTTAATGGTAAATTCAGAGAGTACAGGAATGTTTTCACTATGATAATGTTACACAATACCTGTCTTCAGTGATGGGATTAAGGTTACAAACAAATGTTCAAACTCACCAGTTTTTATGCTTTAAATATTTACAATTATCTGTGTATAAAGTAAGCCACAAGAATGTTGCAAAAAAAAGTCTTTGCAAGATTGAGCTGAAATAACAAAGCTTAATTTTCCAAATCACTGAGTCATCACAGTTCCATTTGTTCTTAGTACCATTAAAAAGATATCTTTTTATCTAATTTCTTTGTTCTTATACTTTGTCCCTACACAACTAATGAAAGCATATGCCACTTTGCACACTTTGCCATGGCATTTCCTCAGTGGTAAACACCTGTTCAATAAACATAGTTACTGTTACTCTAAGCATCACCATAAGCAGTCCCCTTACATAATTATCTGACTCTATACATAAAGTCTTGAACATCTACACTTCTATAGCAATTAATTTATGGTGCCTAGATATAAAAGAAAATATTATGAACTCCACAACCATGGCATTGGGGTTGTCACTGCTTTTTCTACAAGTATCGATGTTTGCCATTTTCTTCTCAGATCTAAATTGTGATTGATCTCAAATAGAATGTGAATTTTTTCCATTTTAGTTAGAGTTATAATTAATGATTTTTTGCTGTTAAGCATGTCTTTCATATTAGACAAATGCAAAACAAATATACTCTAAAATTTATAACTTTAATTTCACTAGAGTCTGTGGCATGGTTCTATGTATAATCATATGTGATATGCACTCACTCGTCTATTTTTAATATGAAGACTCATTTAGTGATAGTTGGATAATAACGCAATTGTAGTCAAGTGACATAAGTATGCCAACGTATGTGCACTGCATTTTCTTTTCATTTATAATCTACCAGAGCTGTTACAAAATTGTTCATTGCTTCCTATAGGACTACGGCATTGAGCTCTGACAATTATCTCACTTGATTTCATTTAAATTTCTAGATGCAATGTCTTTTCTCTTAGACAGCATTCCATGAGGGTGGGCGGGGGGGGCTCTGTTCACTAAGAGAAATGTACTAGGCTGCTTGATGTTATAGTGAGGATTGTGAATAATTTCTTTATTAACTAGTACATATTATTAATTAGTTAGCTATTTAGTTCAATATTATATTCATCTTAACTGCTGAAAAAAATAATTTCCTCTTTGTTCTTAACTTCCATAATAAACTAATTGTGGGCTATTGGCCTATTTGTAAAAATAGGTTTTCTAATTGAAATAACTGATTTAGTTCATGTCCCCAATATATTTTATACTAATCATAAGAAGTTGCTTCTAGATAGATGTTACAGCATGATTTTCATGATTCTAGTATCTATATTCTCTCACAATAGAGAAAATTAATAATTTATTTTAATATAGAAGAAAAGCAAAATTAAATTGATCAAAGGTTCTCAAAATTCCTGAGGTAACAAATTACCTTTACACATGGAAAACACAGATACTTACATTATTATTCATAATAGTAGAAAAATTATAGCTATGAAGTAGCAGTGAAAAAAATTTTATGGTTGGGCATCACCACAATATGAGGAACTGTATTAAAAGGTCACAGCAGTAGGAAGATGGAGAATGACTGGCTAAGATGAAGATCCTGAAGACTTGTCTGATTAACTGTAAAGAGCACTAGTTCTTCTATATAGGATTACCACTGATTATTTTATCTTAGTAAATATTTAGGACCATATATATTATATAGAGGACTGGAGAGATGACTCAGTGATTAACAGCACTGCTTGCTCTTCCAAAGGTCCTGAGTCCAATTCTTAGCAACCCCATGGTTGCTCACAACCATCTGTATTGAGATCTGGTGCCCTCTTGAGGAAGAGACCTGGTCAGTCGTTCTCATCAACTTAGATCATGGAACACAATATGGACAAGTTCAACAGAACTACCATATACAGGCTGCCCATTCATACTTCATCATTGCCAGGACATAAATTTCATTAATTTCTCACATATATCATATACATGTGCATACATAGGCTGCATATTATATATTATAATGTAAAAGTATATTCACATATATGCATATATTGTGTGTATATACATAAATAATACATGTATTTAAGAATACATGTATGATATATTATACATATATAAGTGTGCTATATGCATGCATATATATTTTATATGTGTGTATACATATACAAGAGATACATAGATGTACATATGAAACATACACATGTATACTATATAATGCTCTTGACTAATATAGAACCCTAATTAGGTTATTGATTAAAAGTTTTTAAGTATTCTAGTTAAGAACATACAGTGAAGCACATCGATTATTATAAGTAGTTCTTACAAACTGAAAATACTACCTTATTTGGCACATCAAAGGTTGCTGCTTCTAATTTACGCCCTTTCCAAACAGTTTCCTTCTTTTTCTTCTTCCATGTCACCTACCTGCATTTGGTTTCATGCCAGTCATCCATTCTTCTCATAAACATTTATCACTTACTGTAATGTAGACACTGCTTTCTGCTACAGAACAATCACTGACAAAATATATGTCATTTACTCTAAGAGATCCTTTTTCCTGTTCAAGGAGAAGAGACAAATAGTCAATTAAAATTAAAATGCAATACTTTCTAAGAGTTGATGAGAACTTTCTGGAATGATGGAAATCTCTATTTTGCTGAGTAGTGCAGGCATATATATATATATATATATATATATATTATATGTGTGTCTGTGTATGTATATATATAAATACACACACATATATATTTCAAAACTCACAGGACTCCATGAATAAAACTGAAACATTTTATTGTACATAAATTATTTCTCAATAAAAATTAATGATTATGACTTTCAATAAAAAAGTAAGTGATACATAAACTCACATCTGCTTGCCTGATGGGATAATATATTGTATTTGTGAGTTATTGTTTTAGGCAATTATATTGGTATAGATTTTTGCATATTGATACAAAGTTAAATTATATTAAATATTGTATACGTGTATGCTTCTACCTCTATTTAAAACATTGTTTATGTATTGATATACCATACCGCAGTGTACATTACTACCTCCGATTAGGATACTTATACATTGTTTATATTTAAAAGTCATTGTCCTCATTTATTACACAGTTGTTTATTGTCTTAGTCTTTAAGTTAGATAGGTATTAAAAATTATAGATCAATAGTCATCTATGTTTCTTATATTTATAATTAAACTAATCAGGTTCTTTAGATACATAGAGATTATATTCAATATAGATAGAAAATCTTCAACCTCTTCAAGGAGCTGTAAAAAATGACCTTTAATCTAATTTAGAGTTTCGCAGTTTCATGACAATGAGACACATTGCTCCTGGCAACACCAATCTATTCCCCCAAAAATGTTAAACACCAAAGATACTCCACCTGGAACATTTCTTCTTGACAAAACTAGCCTTTGGGCAAAGAAATGTCCAAACCTCAACCACTAACAGAGATACAAAGTATCCATAAATGGATAAAACAAAACTGTCATAGCCTACAAAACAGGGTAAGATACTTTTAAAAAGTTTCTTGCCTTTAAAAATGGTATGTCAGTTACTTTAGGCCTTAGCCAAAGTTGGTCACTTCAACATTACAAATGAGACTTTGGGTGATTACCCAGGTAGTCAGTTGTCTCTGTCATTTGTTGCACATTTTAAAAGTTTCTCAATTATACTTCCTGTCCACTCAAGTAATATTGTTTCCCTTCTCAGGTCTTTGATGGAGTTAAAGATTAAATAATTATAGTTACCTTCCTCACAATTTAGCCAAGCTTAATTTAATATTTAGATTCCTTAAAATAAATGTTTAGTAAAACTTTTGTTATACATTCCTTGCTTAATATTGTTTATTGTTTGTAATTTTGTATTTGGTGTCTGTTCCTATTGTATATAGCTATGTTGGGTTTGGATTGATCTTGTTTAGACAAAAGGGGGAGATGATGGGGAAAAAGCCATTAACCAATCACATCAAGTTGGGGTGTGGCCACTTGGACCCCAGGTAGAAAATCGAGAGAACACAGGTGTGCTCTCTCTCCCCATGTGGTGTTCGCGGGATGGATAGGACAGGACTTCAGAACTCCCACCCTTGTAGTGTGAGTCTCCCCTCTTCTCAGTCATTAAATATATCCATTCTTCTTGAGCTGGCTTGTCTATTTATTGTGCCAACACGCAACATGTGTATATTCAAAACTCACAGGACTCTATGAATAAAACTAAAACATTGTATTGTACATAAATTATTTCTCAATAAAAATTAATGGTTATGACTTTCAATAATAGAAGTAAGTGATACATAAACTCACAGCTGCTTGCCTGAACAGTGTTATACCAGTTTCATATTTTCTTTTTTTAAAATTTTTTATTACTTTATAAATAATACCAATCAAAATTTCCACTTCTTTCCCTCCTCCCACTTCCCTTCCCCACCCCCTTCCAGTCCTAAGAGAGGGCATGGTATTCTTCCTTGTAGGGAAGTCCAAGGCCCTCCCCACTACATCCAGGCTTAGGAATGTGTGCATCCAAATAGAATAGGATTAAAAAAAGACAGTACATGCAGTAGAGACAAATCCCAGTGCCATCATCGTTGGCTTCTCAGTCTGCCTCAATTGTCAGCCACATTCAGAGTGTCCAGTTTGATCACATGCTTATTCAGTCCCAGTCCAGCTGGCTTTGGTGAGCTCCCATTAGTTCAGTCACACTGTCTCAGTGGGTGGACCAACCCCTCGTCGTCCTGACTTCCTTGGTCATAGTCTCCCTCCTTCTGCTCTTCAACTGGACCTTGGGAGCTCAGTCCAGTCCTCTGATGTGGGTCTCTGTCTCTATCTTCATCCATCGCTAGATGAAGGTTCTATGGTGATATTCAAGACAGTCATCAGTCTGACTATGGGACAAGGCCTCTTCAGGTACCCTCTCCTCCACTGCCCTGGGTGTTAGCTGGAGTCAAACCCATGGACTCCTGGGAACCCCTCTAGAGCCAAGCCTCTTGCCAACCCCAAAATGGCTCCCTCAATTAAGATATCTCCTTCCCTGCTCCCATATCCATCTTTCCTCCATCTCAACCATCCCACTCTCCCAAGCTCTCCCCAACCCTCCCTTCTTCCTTCTCTCTTGCCCTCTCCCCTTCCTCCCACCCCACCCCCACCCCCATGCTCCTAACTTTTGCCTGGCCATTTTGTCTGCTTCCAGTTTCCAGGAGGATCATATTTTCAATTCATTTTTATCCTGCTAATTTCCATGTTGCCTTTAAAAATATTTTTCAATCTTTATTTTCTCTCTTTATACTTCCAGTATACTACATTCATTCTTAGCTGAAGATCTAAGTCAAAAGTAGCAGTATAACTGCATCTTTTAATGAAAAGTTCTTTTTTTCAATGAATGTCCAATATCTTGTCTGACAGAGAGAAAAGAAAAGAGGAAGTGAATAAAGAGATTACTTTGGGGAAATATTACAAGTATTAATCAAAATACCAATCAAAAAATTCAGAGTTCGATAAATTAAGAAAAAAAAAATCCTGCATCTTGCAAAAAAAAAAAAAAAACAGCTCACATAAGATTTAAGCACTTTTTATGACAAGAACTTTAAATCGTTGAATAAAGAATTTGAAGAAGACACCAGAAAGTGGAATGATCTCCTATGCTCTTGGGTAGGCAGAATTAACATAGTAAAAATGGCAACTTTACCAAATCAATCTACAGATTCATCGCAATGCCCAACAAAATCCCAGAAAAATTATTCACAGACCTTGAAAGAACCGTACTCAACTTCATATGGAAAAGCAAAAAACGTAGGATAGCCAAAACAATCATGTACAATAAAAAAAAAAAAAAAACTTCTGGAAGCATCACAATCCCTGACTTCAAACTCTACTACAGAGCTACAGTACTAAAAACAGCCTGGTATTGGCATAAAAACAGACAGGAGGACAAATGGAACCAAATTGGGGACCCATATATTAATTCACACACCTTCGAACAAACAAGCAAAAAAAAATCAAATGGAAAAAAAGAAAGCATATTTAACAAATGGTGCTGGCATAACTGGATATCAACCTGTAGAAGAATGAAAATAGACCCATATCTATCACCATGCATGAATCTCAGGTCTAAATGGACCAAAGACCTCAACATAAAGCCAGCGACACTGAACCTTATAGAAAAGAGAGTGGGAAGTACACTTGAGTGCATTGGCATAGGAGACCACTTCCTAAATATAACCCCCGCAGACACCGAGAGAAACAATTAATAAATGGGACCTCCTGAAACTGAAAATCTTCTGTAAAGCAAAGGACATGGTCAACAAGACAAAATGACAGCCTACAGAATGGGAAAAGATCATCACTAACCCTACATCAGACAGAGGTCTGATCTCCAAAATATACAAAGACCTCAAGAAATTCTTCAAATAATCCAATAAAAAATGGAGTACTGACCTAAACAGAGAACTCCCAACAGAGGAATCTAAAATAGCTGAAAGACACTTAAGGAAATGCTCAACATCCTTAGTCATCAGAGAAATGCGGGAGAGGTTGTGGGGAAAAGGGAACACTTCTGCATTGCTGGTGGGTTTGGAAGCTGGTACAGCCCCTTTGGATATCAGTGTGGTGATTTCTCAGAAAATTAGGAAACAAGCTTCCTCAAGACCCAGTAATACCACTTTTTGGTATTTATCCAAAGGATGCTCAATTGTGCCACAAAGCCATGTGCTCAACTATGTTCATAGTAGCATTTTTTTGTCATAGCCATAAACTGTAAACAACCTAAATGCCCCTTGACCAAAGAATGGATAAGGAAAATGTGGTACATTTACACAGTGGAGTACTAGATAGCAGAAAAAAATAACATCTTGAATTTTGCAGACAAATGGATGGAGCTAGAAATATCATTTTTAGTGAGGTAATCCAGATACAGAAAGACAATTATCACATGTACTCACTCATAAGTGGCTTTTAAACATAAAGCAAAGAAAACCAGCCCACAAATCACAATCCCAGAGAACTTAGACAACAATGAGGACCCTAAGAGAGACATTCATAGATCTAATTTACACGGGAAGTAGAAAAAGACAAGATCTCCTGAGTAAATTGGGAGCATGGGGACCTTGGGAGAGGGTTGAAGGGGAGGTGAGAGGTAGGGAGGGGAGCAGAGAAAAATGTAGAGCTCAATAAAAAAATAATATTAAAAAAGAGATTTAAGCATTTTTAAAATCTGTTTAAAAATAACCTGTTTATCAAATTCCCCTTAATATTTTCCTTACAATAGGACATGAATGAGCTGGGTATTATATACCTGTAATCTCAATTCTTGAGAAGCAGGTTGTAGAGTCATCATTGAAGGTCATTCTCATTGACAAAGTGAGTTCAAAACCAATCTTGAGTAATGCAACTCTGCCCCAACTCAAAAATGCAAAAGGAAATATGTGACTCAGGATAAAATAAGTAAAGCAAAACCAGAGCCCATTAAGCACAATCTGTACAAGTATTTCTGCTTCCGACCTCTTCCTTGTTTCATGCTCCTTGAGGTGGATCCAGAGTCTCACACCAATAAATGATTTATATGAATAAGAGGAAAGTTCATATAAATCTAGAGGACCATTTTTCTTTATTCAGTATACATGTTGTATTAATTAGAACTTCAATAAACACAAATATATAAAAATATATAGTTATATGAATGCATACATTTTAGGTGGAGTTTTCAACTTTCATTTCTAGCAAGACTTTAATCCAACAACTTTGATTTTTCCAGGCCAATGACATATTTGGCATTATTTAAATGCAGTTCTTAATTATTTTTGTCCTGTGTCCAATATTTTATAAGATACATTGATTTAGGAGAATATTTTATTAACAATACTGAAAATTCACACGTGGGATTTATTAGATCTATGGATGTGTGTATGTGTTTGTGTAAATATGTATGTGCATATATATACATATATATTTCCACATAGTATATGGAAATACATGAACTGGCCAGCCCAGTCTCCTCTCTACTACTTCATTCTTATTTTGTTAGCACTAATATAAAACAGCCACAAAATAAGGTAATCAGATTTATAAGAATGGTGAAAGAAATAAATATGGATTTTCAATTCACCAAAAAGGACAACTTGGTTTGGAAATGATCCATAGATTTAGGGATGTAAGCATAGATTTTGAAACTGGTTTTCTTTCTTACAAAATACCTGAAATTTAAAGTGTACCAATAATGGGATGCTTTTGCTATTCCCTTTTTATTTATCTTAAGACAAACTTGAACTTAATAATTTTATTTAGAAGAACATACATAATTAATAAATAGTTTCTTTTCACTTTTTAGTGTCTTGCTTGGAAAACACTTTGGTTGAAAAATGTGCTGTATTTCAGCCAAGCTCACAAACTTTACCTATTGACTTAAAATTATATTTATGTACTTCATGTTATAATTCAGTAAAGTTCTTTACATTGTATGTCTTTATTAATGAAATTAAAATGATATCAAAGTGGAACAGAATTTTTCTAGCAAATTATTATTATGTAGAAGGAAAAATCACAGAGCCTCCTCATCTTTAAGCATTATAGTTACAGAATCTATCTATCTATCTATCTATCTATCTATCTATCTATCTATCTATCTATCTATCTACCTACCTATATATCTGTATGTCTGTCTGTATATCTGTTTATCATCTATCTATCTCATCTGTCAATCATCTAAACAAACATGAATGAAATCCACAGAATACATTCAGTATAGCCTATGTGTGTATGGTTCTAAGGCTGAAAATAGTATTAAATAGCCAATCAAGGGGCTCAATCCTAAGTAATAACAATTTTTCCAATCCAAGTAAGTTGTTAATTCCATATATATATATATATTTGTCTAGGGTTGGGACCATGTCAGATTTCTTCTATAATTTTTTGGGATCTCAGCGGCCCTTGGATTTGGATTTGTTCAGGTCCTATTTAGGCGCTGTAGCCATGACATGCACAGCTTTAGACTTGACCTGATTGGAGTGATGAAGAAATGAAGAAACTAGACAGATAAACACAAGTCCCGAAGGGCTAGAATTTGGTGGACTGCAAGCTATAATGAAGAAGTACCAGCATCTTCTAAGCTAAGACCCTTTATTATATATAGCAGAACGAAGAGGCAGGTTTATTATATACAAAGTGAAAGAGGAGTAGGCCAATTAGAGAATCTAGGTAGGAAGTCTTTGTAATGAATCAATTTCAGGTGTCAGTGATTTTAGAGGAAGCTGTGATCTAGTTTCTGCCCACATGGGTTTTGTGTAAAGGTCAATTTCTTGTAACATTACTGTTTGGATCAGAGCATGTTTGCCATTCCCTTGGAGCTGAGGCATTGATGTGGGTGAGACCATTCTACAAGAGAAAGTCAGCTGAGCAATAGTATTCAATTCCTATCTCTCTGCTCCCTGAGTACCAATGGGCAGACTGTTACTGGCTAGAGAAACAACACAACAACTAAAAGAATAATATTATATTATAGAAAGACACAATAGAATGATTCCAACATGAAAAATAAGTAAATCAAATCATGACATTGCCACTTTGCAGCAATACTGAAATTTCTCAAACTAAAAATTTATCTTCCAACAGTAAGCTAATGTCTGACCGATAGAGAGATTGGCACATGTGTCTGGATATGTTGTTTTGTTGGTTTCAATAAATCGTAAGATAAGTTTGAAAATACTCTAGAGGGGGCAAAATACAACACAAGCCCCAGGACTAACATAAGATAGTATCAACGGTCAATGAATTCATTACTGCTGCATAGTAAGTGTTAAAATGTGTTAGATTTTACTTTAGAATGTTCTGAACCAAAGTAAACATTAACCAATGTTATTAAATTAAAATATTTAGTATATGACAATTACACTTAATTAGATTTTATAATTTAATATGTTTTGACAGATATAAATACTTGTGAAACAATCAATATAATCAAGGTGCCAAATGTTACACAGTAAGAATGTCACAAAATATAAAATTAAATAGCCAAAAATATTCATCTGTGTTCTTACAAGCTAATACTATAGCATATTAATTATATACTATAAAACTGTTATGAAATTATAAATACACATATGTCCATGTTAACTGTGTATAAATGTGGTATCTAAGTCACAGGGAAGGTATACATCTACCCTTTAGAGCCAAAATGTTTTGCTAAGTAATTATTTAAATTTTACATTCCAACAAGCAGTAGGGGAGTTCCCATAGATCTACATCCTCAATGACATTGGTCATCAGCTCTATTAGATGTAGACATGCAAGTAAACTTTCATTAATATGCCTTGTGATATGTTTTCATTTGCCTATTAATAATAAATAACATTTTTCCAATTGTATATTGTCACTTGTGAAACAATTTATTTATTATTCAATTTGGAGCTGGGAATTTCGTTTCTTACTATATTTTAGAAATATTTCATATGATCTAAAAGTGTCTTTTATGAGATAAATAATTTTACATGCCTTAAATGTAAAACTTGCATTTTACCTTTTTTTATTTCTTATTTGAGAGTTTCATACCATATGTTTGCAGCTCTTCATGTATCTACTGCTCATCAATACACACAAGTTTGTGTGTCCTTTAATTTTGGATCTTTGAGAACTAATGGGCTAACCAAATATCCATGACTGTGTGATCTTCTATGTAAGAGTGGTTGATTTATGAGGAACTACACTCTTGGAGAAACTCCTGCTGTCTCCCGCTCCCAGAAGCTAAGAATAGCTGGTGGCTCTGTGGCTAGTGGTAGAAATATTTACCCAGCTTGATTCTTTTTACCCAGATCTGGTCTGGGTAATGCTTGCACATGTTCTGTGCGTGCTGCCATGACCATGGAAAGTTTATGTATAAAGCTGCCCTGCTGTTACCGGAAGACAATCCTTCTGTCTTTTCTATATTAGGGGGTTTGGGGGACTATGTGCTCACAGATATTCTCTAGTGGAGCTTGGACTGTTAAGTCCACATTATCATTCCTTCAAATGAAAGAATGCAAAACCTGTTTCTGCACAGAAGGCTGGGGCAAACATACTTCCTAGACATGGTGATCCTTATACAATTCATATGATTGAAGACTTTAAGGCACAGGGCTCTTCTTAAAACCCATTCTTGCAAACTTGATTTTCTCAGTCAATTTGTAGAACTTAACTTTATGGTGGTGTCGCATGTAGTTTACAGAGAGCTTTGATCAAGTCATGTTCAATTTGAATTCAGTTTACTTTGCTCTTCAACAGATTTAGATATGCTTTGTTGTATATGAGGTTTAGCTATGCTTTGTTGTATATGAGGTTTAGCTATGCTTTGTTGTATATGAGGTTTAGCTATGCTTTGTTGTATATGAGGTTTGACTTAATCTTCACAAGTATCTTAGTCACTGTTCTATTGCTGTGAAAACACATCCTGACTGAGGCAATTAATTACAAGAGAAAACAAATAATTGGGTTTTGCTTACAGTTTCAGGGGTTTAGTTCATTATTGTCATGTTGGTGTTCAGGTAGACATGGTAGTAGAGTAGCAACAGTGAGTGCCGTTGAGCCTGGTGTGTATTTTGGAAGTCTCAAAGCCCTCCTTCCCAAGTAACATACTTCTGCCAACAAGGTCACACCAACTCTAATAAGGCCACACCTACAAATCTTTCTCACATAGTGCCACTCTGATTACTAAACATTCAGACATATAAGCCTATGGAGTCTATTATTCAAACCACCAGAATAATTTCCATCAATTTGTGGTGTGTGTAAATATGCGTAAAATAAACATTTTTTGGGTCAAACTTCCAAAGTTTGAACAGATACTACACTTGATCTTAGTCAAAAGGCCAAGAAGCGATACTTCCAAAGTTTGAAACAATACAGGCTACTGAACCCCACTGTGACAAACTGCCTTCATGCCTTTTGTAACTCTCTGCTGCCCATGAAAACTTGAAAGGCCTACTCAATCAGCTATCTTTGTTGCACCTCAGATCTTGTGAATACCAGTCCTGCTTGGCCTAGAAAATATTCTTTCACTGCAAATATCTAATACTTCTAGATCTTACAATCTTTCCACTCTCTCTTCTGTGATTATCCTTGAACATGGCAGGGAGGAAGTGTAACATATATCTCATAATTAGAGTTAAACACTCCACATTCTCTTATTTTTGATCATTGACTAGTTACAAGTCCAATATTAATCACTATCTAATGCAAAAAGAAGCTTCCTGTAAGCTAGGTAAGTTTAATGATTGTTCTTCTCTCCTTAAAGCTAGCATACAACTTTCTAGAACTGTGAAAGGTAGCCAGTGGAAATGAAGCTTCCATATGAGGATCAGTTTGACATCTTCATGTTCTATGACTCATGTATATGGTATCTTTAGGAACAATAGGAACTTACCATAAAGTTCCAAACTGAAAGCAATGGTAATAGCCTATATGTGCCTATATGTTTGTGGGTGTATATGGCACTCAACTAACCAGAACGCAAAAGTTGTTAGTCCAAAACTGGCACTGACTTTTAAATTGATAGGCTATGGTGTTTGGCATAAGCATCATCCCACTGCTATGTGTGTTAAGTTCATTTGTATCCCATCTATATGCGTATATTTTAGGGAGCTTCTATAGTAGGATGTATTCATGTGGCTATTTCAACAGTCTTTAATGTTAATAATCCATTCCTAACATTGCAATTTTATTATGATCTCAAAATTTTAATAATTCGAAAGGAATAGAATTTATTCAGTTTTATAAAAGTTCATTTTGTATTTTTTATTTATTTGCTTTGCATTGATAATAATCCCAAAGAAAAATAACTAGGCCATATAAAGATGGATCAGTGGTTAAAAGCTTTCACTGCTCTTCCAAAGGACCCGAATTTGGTTCCCAACACCGATGTCAGGTGATTCATAACCAACTGTGCCTCTAGCAAAAGAGCAACTGACACAGTCTTCAGGTTTCCAAGGACACCAAAACTCACATGTACAAACACACATATCCATAAATAAGTCTTTAAAAATGCATCTAAAATGATGTGAAATGATGTCAGACAATTCTTACAATTTTTATAAAGGAATTATTTCACATTTCTCAAGCTAAAAAAACATGTCAAATGTAGAAGCAGCAACATGAATTCATTCACTTATTCTCTTAATCTAAATATTAAAGAAACTTATAAAAATATTTTAACGTCAGGCTCAACAAATATTTTTCGGACAAGTGTAATTATTTTTCACTAAATATATCTTTCTATTACTAGGCATCAAGTTTATAATTTTCATTATAAATAGGCAAATATTTCTGCTTCTAAAATGTTCTAAGCTGTAATTAAGTAACATGTTATTGGAAAATTCCACATAAAATATTTAACTTAATAATTTATAAAATAAAAAGTCCAACAGGAAATGTTTCAAAAAATAAACATAAGTCATGTAGCATTATACCAATTTTAGCATTATCATTTTCTTTCCTGCTCAAGGAAATTAATTTTCAAGCCAAGTAACTTTCTAAGTGTCTTTTAACTTGAACATAGCAGAGTTTGGATTTTGACCCAGACATTGACTTTAAAGCATGGAAGATTTGCAGTGTGAATTAAAATATATAGGTAAAAATCAATAGTACTCTAAAATATCTTAAGGCATAGGAACAGAAAAATGACATCATTCTAGATCCATTTTGTAGAAAGTATTTTTACTCAAAATTTGTATTCTCTAATATTATAATTATTCTGAGATTCTGTTGACCATTGGGGAAATTTTGATTTTAATATTTGACTTAATTTTAGATTCAAATTATGTATTATGGTATAAGATTTTGTCTTCAGAGTTTTAGAATGAAAGACACTTACCTGAAGTCTCTGGAACTGGAAGTACCATTCCCTTCTGCTGCCACTGTCCTCTCCATCAGTGTCTCCTTAAGTCCCCTTATTCAGCTTCGTATGCAGAGTTATTCATTCATGCAGTACTCACTAAGAACAGCTATCTGGGAAATGCCTTCCACACAATCATGGTTTCACTGAAAATTATCAATTTTCTGATACATTTTGATATTTCACACTGTCTTAAATGCTTCTGCTTTGGTTTAGAGGATTTCAAATTCAGCACTTACAATTTGTTCAGGAAGATGTTACAACATGGTTTCTGCCTCTATGAGTCCAGTGTGATTTGAAGCTCATTTTAAATAACTTGCTTATCTGAAATAAATATGATTTTGTATGGCATTTTATTCAATATAACTCTTACTTTTCCTCATAGTACCTGTTATTCAATGTGTTTATTTTCTGTCAAAAAATAATGTGTTCAAGTCTAGCTCTGACTTTTAAAAATGTTACACAGTTATTGAATGTCAAGCTCTGAGCTAACATTGGTGAAGGTTGGTAAAAGAAATAAAGAAGACCTCTCCATTAAAGAAGATTGTGTTAATGAGCAATAACAAAGCAAATGCTTAAATTCAACACCCCAGATCATTGCAAGTAGTAACAAGCATTATTTTAGAAGCAGAACGAAATAGGTAATGTGATCTGATGATAGTAAGTTCTCTCTTAATGCTGGACATATAAGGCCCTTCTGAGAGATTTTTATGGGAAAGTATTGAAATTAAAGAGTAAGGCAACTCTTAAAAGGAAAGAGAACTTTCTGTTTAGAGAGCGAGGAGCATAGAGAGAGGTTTATGTACAGAATTCACCTGGATGCTCAATGGCAGAATGACAGGAATCTTGTCATACTGGCTAGAGAAAATGAATAAAAACAGTAGATTTTACCCTCTGCAGTACTTTGCCAATAAAATAAAAACATTTGGATTGGACTTCAGTGCAAGAGGGAGGCATGAGAGAATTGCAAGAAACAAGGAGCAGGGATTAATTTGGAGCTATGTAGATTGTTTAGGCTACTTTGAGGATAAAAGTCTGTCCAACAGGAAGACAAGAAGCAGAAACATCCTTGACCAGGATTATGTCTTACTCTAAGGTAGATCCATCATTTGTTTGCCTTAGAGACATAGAAATAGAAGTGGTGGAAATAACAATATACTTGATCGAAGAAACATGCTGAGAAATGTCTCAGTCTAGCATTCCCAATTTTAGTCTTACATATCTAGGAAGACGGTTATGCCTATGACATAAGATGTGAAACCTGGAATCAGAGGCATCAGAAGTAATGCTTGTTGTTTCAACCATTAGGACCTCCTTGTCTGTAGTAAATACATGCAAAATTATCCCCTAAAGAAACATTAAGATGGAAAAGAAATACAATTTAGGTATGTACCTGTGAGCCTCTGAGTATTTTTCATGGTCTGGTGACATAACTTGAAATTTATGATAATTGCTTTCACATAGTTGTAAATAGTGTTTTCTGTATATTTGTGGTAAAAATGTTTATCAGTATTTTTATTAGGTTATTTTTCTTATTAATGAAATACTTATTTATAGTCCATCCTTTAATGAAATAGTTTGTGTAATAAATTATAATAATATATAATGTTGATGAACTTGTGACACACCTCTTGCAACATTAAGTTGAAGCTTCAAATTTTATTTGATTAATCAGTGAGTGGGTGTTTGCATTTTAAATGTACTTATTACTTGAAAACATTCCACTTTTATTTTTAATGTAGTTGCCATAGTAACTATAGCTGGTTCTTGATATTTTGCCTCAGAAAGAGAACCACATAAATTTTGATAGATATGAAGGGAAGATATAGTTGCTCAGTATCTCCCATGACATTTTATTTTTCATGATTAGATATAATGATAATTTTAAAATATGAATAAATCATGCTAAATTTGCTAAATTTTCTTGCTCTTGGCTTTGTGGTGTGTCTTAGGTATCATAACTGAACAGTGAAGTGGTGTAAATGCCAAGCGGCTCATTGGTGCTATTTCTGGTCAGGTAGGGTTATATATGAAAGTCTTCTGAGAGTGTGCCTAATGTGGGATGTTCTTCTGCATATGTGATGCTTTTATTGGTTAATGAATAAAGCTGTTTTGCCAATGGCTTGGCAGAGTAAAGTGAGGCAGGAAATCCAAACAGAGATATATAGAGTAGACAGAGTCAAGGAGCCACCATGTAGTTACTGAAGGAGAAAAACACCAGAACCTTAGGTAAACTACAGCCTCATGGAGATACAAAGGTTAATAGAAAAGGGGTTGATTTAATATGTAAGAGCTAGCTGGAAATATGTATAAGTCATCGACCAAACAGTGTTGTGATTAATAAAGATTTTGTGTGATTATTTGGGTCTTGGAGGCCAGAAAACGAGCACGCAGTCGCCATGTACATGTGCCAGACAGCATCATCCCCCCATGTTTCTTGCCATGATTTCTTTCGATGAAGGATTGTGATGTAGATGCATAAACCAAATAAACTCTTTCAATCCAAGTTACCTTTGGTCATGTTGTTTATCTCAGCAAAAGAATATCAAACTAGAATACCGTCATTGCTGCTCGACACCCTCTGAATTTAGATTCATGGAATGCAGAATAAACTTTCATACACTGACTAAGTCCCTAGAGATTCTACTGTATACTACCAAACATAACTCTTCCTGTGTAACGAAGTCAGTTGTTAGAGTACACATTAGGTGTTAGTCAGCACTTCCTTTTAATATTGTTCTCTGAGGTTTATTTTGTGTGTAGCCTTCAAAAGGTACTCTGTATTTTTTTGATGGAGCCTCACAACAATTTTTTTCTGACATATATTCTTATTTTTGTTTTAATAATGGCAAAATAAATTTTAAATAATAGACAATTGGACATATGATTTTTACCCCATTACCATAGCCCATGATTTCCTACACCTTTGAGATTGCTTATATCCATGATATAGAGCCCTACAATAGAACATATGAAAGAATATTTTGTTTCTAAAAGCTAGCTATAGCAAATTAATATGACCAAAATAATCTATATTTTCACTCAGAAGTTTATTGTTTAATTGGTTTAACACCAATTTACATACTTTTCTAACATCATAAATAAATTTAAAATGAAGTTAATGAATAAACTGAAACTTCTAGGTTAAGACATATGATTAATAGACTATAGGTCAGAACATCAAAATGAAAGGATAGTAACTTTAAAAATAAAGAAATCACATTTTAGAAAACCATCTTACCTTCTATAAGAATTGAATCCTATTACATAATCTCAGAAACAGTAATCATTATTGGAAAACTGTATGTGAGAAAAGACTAAGTGCATAACCTAATTGCAGTGTTTTGACCATGCTGTACTTGGCCAAATTGAGAGCTGAAAGATTGTGAGGAAGCTTGTATCCAAATGCAGATACCACAGGAGAAGGAACACTATATTGTTTCATCGTGTTTTGCTTCTTGTAAAAGTGTTCTTATACACATATTGTGCCATAGGAGCTTGTTAATAGCATTATTTGTATAGAAAATCTTGACACACTCAATAAGAGATAGACATGGTTCTGAAACTCTACACCAGTGGTTCTCAGCCTGTGGATTATAATGCCTTTGGTGTTTGCATATCAGATATTCTTCATATCACATATTTCTATTACAATTCATAAAAATAGCAAAGTTACAGTTATGAAGTAGCAAAAAATTAATTTTATTGTTGGATATCACCACAACAGGAGGAACTATATTAAAGGGTCACAGCATTAGGAAATTTGGGTTCCACTGCACCCTATCTAATTCAATTTGACTTCAAATATTATTTGCCAATTGTGTTTACATTGAGACCAAAATTAGATATTCAGAAAACAGTTTCTAACGATAGCTACAAATAAACATCATGCTTAGATAATGCTCTCACTGGGGTATCCTCTGATAATTAGAAGAAAATATATCAGAAGACAAATTAACATGAAGTAATTATGTACCAACATAAATAGTGTTTGGAGATCAATTTAAACTTGTTTAACTGGTTTCTCCAGTGCTTCTATTTTCCTTGCCATGACAGCATGCCATGAGAAGTCCCATATCATAGAAATGACAGACAAGTGAGTCTCACTTAGCTTATGGCACTAGCTCAAACACCTGGCTTCTAACTGCATATAAAAGTGCTTGATTTCTCTGAGTGTAAAAATAGTAGCAATGATAGTTAATCCAGTAGGCTACTTAATTTCCTGGAACTCTTGTACTATATAAATTGACTTATGTAAATTCTTGTTGGAGTGTATACCAACATGAAAACTATTGGTCATTCTGATCCTTCTGATAATATTTTGATTGTGTATAAATATGCCCAAATTCATAGAAGGTTTACCTGTAAATATGTGTAAGTGGTACTTATTAAATTAACCAGGTAGTTGGTTTTTAATTGTTTATTTAAAAAGTAACAACTGAGCAACAATGTTCTATAACTATATTAGTACTTAGATAAATTTATCCTTATTCTCTTTGTTTAAAAGAGAAGAAACTAGGTTTCTTTCCACCTATGTTATTTTTTATTTTAAATGTCCCCCAAAGGAGTTTTTGATATTAATTTACAAAGCATAAGTCTGTCAATTCTGAATCCAGAGCCAGCCTTTATGCATACTGTTTACATGCTATGCATAAATTGTCTAAAGAAATAAACCTTTCTTACTCACCACCAAAGACTTTCATATCATTGAGTGTGATTTGGGTACTAGTTAGAAGCTATAGTATAAATAATTTTTAGAGAGTCTCTTTTGTATAAATGGAAGTTAATAATATAAATTTTGTGCCACCAATGAAATCCATATTATTATTCAGTTGTAAGATTAGAAGTGGGGGATTCTATCTAAAACATATAAAACCTTGATATTCTTTCCTTTTTTGAGTAGATCTTAAATCGCCAACAGTTAACTGTGAGCTGGATTTTGTGAATAGCTGATAATGAGTAGCAAAGGGAAGGAACAAGAGTTATGGCTTCTGAGAGTAGATCGCAGAGTCATTGCAGGCCCCTTGCTCTCATATTTTACTCTTTATTATTACTATAACTATTACTACTACTACTACTACTACTACTACTACTACTACTACTACTATTGGGTTTTTTGAGATAGGGTTTCTTTGTGTAGCATCTTTGGCTGTTCTAGAACTTGCTTTGTAGACCAGGCTAGCCTTGAATTCATAGGAGATTCACCTGCCTCTGCCCACCCAGTGACAGGATTACAGGCATATATCAACACCACCACCTAGTTACTTTTTCTTCTTGAGACTGATTTTTAATTCTAGCAATCATCCCTTCCATATCCTCTATCCAAATACTACAGTTTACTCTTCTCTGCTCTCCTTCACATTGATAACCTCTTTTTTTAATCAATTGCTCTTGAATACATATATGTATTTGTGTATACATGTTTCCAAATAAAACCTATCGAGTCTTTAACATATTACTTGCATGTATTTCACAGGACTAACCATTATAAATGGGACAACCAGTTGGTGTGCTCTTCCTTGTGGAGGTACGCTCCTCCTGCTCCTGGCTGTACTCAGTTTTTCTTAGCTCTTTGTGTATGGTGGGGCCCCATTGACTTTTCCCAGTGCTGCTGGCATGTTTTTGGTGTTCTCCTTGTTCAGATAAGCCTCAATAACGTGACTGCTCTTTTATTTTCTAAAATACTTCAGTGCCATTGAAAACAGATACAGGCATGTTGGGGAACACTTAAGAAGTCCTATAGAAAGGCCCACTGGACAAGAAGACTTCCTGCTAACAGCCAGATAAGTGAAAGGCGTATTGAAAGAAATTCTCAAGTGCCAGTCAAGCCTTCAAACTGCTACCAACAAGTGGATGTCAAGTGTAACAGATCCTTGAGTCAGAACTTCCCAGCTAAGGCTCCCAAACATACAGAACAATGACCACAAAAATCATGAGGATAAACGTGTGCTGCCTTAAGATCCTAACTTCTGTGACAATTTACTAAATTTATTCAGATTGCTAATTCAATATGCTATGTTTAATCATTTTACATATACTTGATTTTCTTTCAGCATATTAATTTTATTGTAGGAATTGGTTACATTGAATTATGTTACTACATTAAATGTCACCAGCCAATTACATCCTGTATTATTCTAACTTTTTGAATTGAAGACTTTTTCAAAATCAATAAAATTTTAAAGTTGTGGCTTAAATTAAAAATAGTTTCACATTTACATATTAGAGTTTATAAACACTTTTGCATATGTTATAGTGTTGGGAGCTTAAATAATGATGAAAAGAATTAATCATACTTGTTTTCCTCATCAGTAAAAAAGACTCAAGATTAAATATTATGTTGCCAGAATAAAACAGCATGAGTCTCAGTGCCTGGTCTTTGATTAAAACTTATTACTCTTTCCAAGGTGCTCTTTTGTCTACTAGTGTTTTCACATATATGATATGTAGAAATAAAAGTAATTATCAGGGGAGGCTGGGTTTGCTAGAAGTATCTGGTGGAGCCTAGTTATATTGAAATATGAAAATATTTATTTGTTTTATGAACAAGAAAATATTCAGTTGATTATTTGACCTATATTGAGTGACTAACTCATTGAAAGTCCATCATTTATGTTGACTAAGGATTTCACTATGGAGGAAACTAAAAATGAAGCACATACAATGTAAGCCAGTTTCTCTGCATTTTTGCTATATACTGATTTCATCCGCGTATGATAAACTACACATCCTTATATATTTGTCCCTTCAGTAGTCTTATGTGTTTTCCCCTATAGTTATTTTTGTGTTCAACAGAGTAGTTAGAAATTGAATAATTTCATATTGAAATAATTGGGCTTCTGTGGCCTCAGTATTTCATTGTTAAATATACAATTATGTAGTTTCTCTAAATGTAATCATTTGGGCCCATGCTCTTTCTATAGAAATAACAATAACTTAATTTTGGATTCTTGTTAGAGTGAATCAGTTTTTACCCAATTGAGAAAACACTCTTGTTGCCAGGCATGACATTGCATATGTGTATCCCAGCAATTTGGAGTCAAAGGCCAGAGAAACTTAAGTTGGAGGTCAACTTAATTACATAGGGAGACTGCCCTCATGAAAAAAAGGGGGGGCTAGTGATGAATTCTAGTGGTATGACGTTTGCCTAGAATGTATGTAGCAATGTCCAAGGTTTGGGTCTCATCACTATAATTTTAATTAATATCTATTGATTATTTGGGATTTTTTGTTTGTTTGTTAGGGACAGAGTTTCTCTGTGTAGCTTTGGCTGTCCTACAACTCACTCTATAGACCAAGCTGGCCTCAAATTAACAGAGATCTGCCTATGCCTCCCAAGTGCTAGGATTAAATGTGTGTGCCACCACATCCAACTGTATTTTAAAACCACAGCAATGCTATGAAGGAAATTTGAAAATATGAAAACTGCATTATAGTGACATTTCATTTGTATTTTAATAAATAAAGCTTGCCTGAAGATCAGAGAATAACTCAGTCACATTGGTCAGTGTTACAGACAAGGCAGTGGTGACACACACCTTTAATTCCAGTAGCCACACTAGTTTGCCATATATACCAGGCAGTACTAGCACATGTATTTGACCCCAGTACTAGAGAGGAATATGAGATGGGAGGAGACATCTCACACAGTCTCACTCTGAGATTCCTGGAGGCAGGGTTGCCATTTCAGACTGAGGATGTGGTAAGAGTCAGTGGCTAACTGTTTTTATTTTCTGACCTTCAGGTTGAACCCCAAATTTGTCTCTGGGTTTGTATTAATCATGCTACACAGCATCATCATAATTCTAAAAATAATGGAAACTTGTATAAAACTAGATGATACATGGTAACTATGACTCCTTCATATAGTAAAGACCATAAATCTTAGGATGAGCAATTTTTACTGGCCATGACCATCAGTATTTTTTCCAGAATATCAAAGGGTGGTACAGTATAAAAAATAGCATTTTATGACAGCTGTTAAGATCACAGCTAGTATCATTACAGTGTGGTGCTCAAGCACACTTCAGCCAAAACTCCTAGGGCTTTGGATATGTAGCTCTATCTGTTACACTGGGACCCTAGACAAGTCATTATATTAACTGTGCTTCAATGTTCACATCTCGGTTAAGTCACTGATTTTATTCCCTTATTCATTTAATGGCCTGTTCATGAAATTTACATTCTGATCTTTTCTTGGCATGATTTATTATTCAATATTACTAATTACCACTAATGTGAGTCTAATTATATGAACACCCCTGCCACAGGAACAGGCAAGTATTTAATGTCACTATGTATTATTACAAAGAACCCATAGTAGCCATATTGATCACATAGTAGTGTTAGAGTCCACTCATACCTAGATTTTACCCAGAAATTTCAGTAATTACTCTGCATTTTCAGTTTTCAAAGGCTATCTGGAAACATTCAATTCTCACAGACTAGACAGACTCCAAATGAAGATTTATTGAGTCTTACTAGTAAATTAAATTACAAATGTAATTATTTTTACTAGGAAAGGCTTTACTAGTGGGGTGGTATTAACTGTGATTTAGAACATTAATTATGTTTTTAGCCATTTATTATATATAAGTTTTGGGAAAAAAAACTAATCATCAAACCAGCTTTAATGTAACATTTCTCTTAGTCTAATGATTCATATCACATGTGGAACTTTTTGAAATAAATACCTTATCATTTACATGGCATTTTATATAATCATTACTTAAATATAGTGTTCTTTATGCTAATATCAGTGATGCTATTAATGTAATGAGTGCAACAAAATACTTGTTGCCAATATCATTCATTGTCTCTTCAGAAAACAATTATTCTTTTTTTTTCCACTCTCATGAGTAAATGAGGCATGCTTCCCAGGGCCAAAGTATGTGTGTCTTTTTTTGATTTATGTGCAGTACATACTTGAGTGGCTATGGTCTTCCTTTCCCACTTCTGACTTCTGTATGAGATTGCAGCATGTATCAGATTTGGGGTTTGTTTGAGATCAAAGTTGCTGAATTCAGTCAGATTGAGTCTCACTCATCAGAAATAATTTACCAGTCTGACTCATAGGCACACAGGGATTTCTCTGATGATTTGTTACACAGTACTATTGTGGCAATCAAGCATTTATGCACAGCACTTTTAAGGAGATGTCAACTATTCAAAACAGGAAATAAGCAGAGATGGAATTAGATACATGATCTTGAAATCCCTTTTAATAAAAGAATAGGAACTATGATTTTCTCCTGAAAATGTGGAATGATCTCAACACTACATGTAAAATGAAGAGGAATCTACACTCACATCAAAGCAGCCATTCCTAGTAAACAGTTTATCTGCTGAAAAGTAACTAAATTATAAATGTAGAAACACAGAACATATCTTCTTTTATTCTCTTTGCACTTTTGGGAAAAACAAAATGTATGTTAAAATTACTTTGTTTAAGAAAAATACTAAAAAATGAGGCATATATTGTACCCTCTCCATGTAAAATACATCTTGATTTGGTAATCAAATGCTACAATCAATGTTCTTAATTTGAATTCTAGAACATCCTAACATTATATAAATATTTGATGTATATATATATATGAAGAAAATTTATGAAAGATATCTCTTCTATAATATTATAGCTATAATACAAAACATATCAGAAAAAATTTTAAATAATTTCCTATTCTTAAATATGATAATCTAAAGTTTATATTTAAAATTCTACTCATAAGATTTTGACTTAGACAAAAAACCATGAATATTGCATTTATAATAATTCCAGTGTTATTTTTCTGTGT
The DNA here is from genome assembly GCA_004026605.1 of Ondatra zibethicus. Classification (NCBI taxonomy): domain Eukaryota; kingdom Metazoa; phylum Chordata; class Mammalia; order Rodentia; family Cricetidae; genus Ondatra; species Ondatra zibethicus. Next base: position 31,061 of record PVIU01018906.1, read on the forward strand.
TTTGAAATCTTGTAACTCTTAATAAAACCAGGAGTAATGTATTTTCTGTAATTTTTTCTCCCTAAACATACGCCTTATGTCTTTGGAACTATTAAGTGTGTTTAAGGAATATCTAACAGCACTTGAAAAAGTCTTTAGAGATTGTAAGTTTCAGTGTACAAAGTAGTCACTTTCAAATGAGCATGGCTTTGACATTTAGACTATCAACACCAATATTAATTGATAAAATATAAGCATATGAAATATCTATGCTTAAATAAACTGTCTTCCTAATATGTGTATGGCAAATTCATTTTATAATATGAAAAAATGGGCAACACTGCCTATTTATTCTTTTTCTTTTGTAAAATATTTCTAGAAGTGATTCATTAAAGAGAAGGACCCATGGCCAACATTTATCTGATGGGCCGTTCTGGCAACTGGCAATGGATTTTATCATACTCCTGAAGAGCCTATAGCCCACTAATGTTGAGAAATGTTGCAACTAGTCATTCAGTTGATAAATATCAATTCAAGGTAATTAATAATTCCAGTCATTTTTCAAATTTAAGATTGTTTTACTGCTCATATGAGAAGTGTAATATCTCAGTTATATTTTTGATTCTTCTAAGTTTACAAATTAATATATTTCTGTACTTATATTCTATTATCTCATGCATACACATAAAATTAATAAATTTTGAAAACTTGCCCCTCTGCTGATGATGTGATTTTCCATTCTTGGTGTGGGAAGTCCTTCTGTATATGTGTAACTTTTATTGGTTAGTGAATAAAGAAGCTGCTTTTGGCCAAAGGCTTAGCAGAGTGTACACAGGCTATATAAAGAGAGTAGGCAGAGTCAGAGAGATACCATGTAGCTGCCAGAGGGAAAAGACACCAGCTGCTAGCTAAAACCTGGACAGTAGGCAACGTGCCTTGTGGTGAAATATAAAAGAATAGAAATGGCTTAATTGAATATGTAAGAGTTTGCCAGGAATATGCTATAGTGATTGGCCAAGCAGTGATATAATTAATACAGTCTCTGTGTGATTATTTTGGGAGCCTGGACAGTCAGGAAATGAACAAGCAGCCTCCTACTCCAGTTTCTGATAACAATCTTTGCAAGGAAGTAAAAATATTACACTTATAGAGTATCAGGGAAAATACAGATTGACATGCTACTTCTCTAAGAAAACCAGAAAGGTCATCATCCTCCAGTCTCATTTTCTCTTCTTAATAAAAAGAATTTATAAACAGACACATATCCCAGAAAGCAAAATGTGTGTTTAGAAGATGATGAAAAATTAAAGTATACATGCTGGGAAGCAAACTGACCTCCAGAACGAGAAAAAACTGAAGGATTTTGAGTAATACTTATTTATGGATGGAAAGGTAACTATGAGTATTTAGTGTGTATAATTCAAATAGTTCTAATACTTATGACAAATTATAAAATGAGTTATAAAGCCATGCCTTAAATGCATATGTGTTGCTAATATGAAGCAGACAGACATGTGCAAAGCAATTTTCCATCATACCTGCTCTTCTTGGTGGAACAACAGCCATGGAAGGTCATGTCTCAGTTTGCTTTCCTTATTCATTGAATATATTTTTGACATCTATTATTTATCATGAAATATATAATTAAGAGAAAATGTATATATTGAAGCTATGGGTAACTTTGTGAGATCAAATGAACCATGACTATACAATGTCACTCATATTTGGAAGCTCAAAGTGTCAAAGTCAGAGAAAGAGGATAATTTTTATTATATTTATATTGGGAGTATTGGATTGTTATTCATGACTTTTTGAATGATTCTGGAGAAGAAGGAGTGAAAATTATTAGATTGACATGAAAAAGAAAGCTATCTGCATTTACTGAAGGAACCCTGCTTTAGAGTATTAAGTCTTCAGTCATAGAGGTCTTACATCTTGGACTTGTGTACTGAACATTTGAATACTGGTAAAAAATTATCATTATCATTTAGTGTTAACTGAATAAAAGTGGGAAGGAATTTTGTATTTCAATGGACCAATAAAAAATGCCTTACAAAATCTTTAAAATCTTTACCCATATCCTTCTATATAAGCTGATATATGCCTATATACCCACACATATATATGTATTATATATATTCATATTATTACATCATTCTATGTATCCACTTGAATTATATGGTCTTTGGTAAATCCTATATAACATTGGGGTTTTAATGAGAGAAAAACTTTAGTTAAATAAAGAGTACCAGAGTTTCGCCAAGAGGTGATCTGCATCTACAACTATAAGGAAAAAGACTAGTTAGCTCCTTATGATGCAGTAGGAGGGAAAAGTGGACATACTTCATGTTGACAAGCTCAAAAACTGCAGTAATCAGTACCCTTTGTCTCATCATTTTTGACTTGGCAATGATTCCAAAATTTTAATAAACATTTGTAGGCAGAGTTATTCTGGGTCTTGATATCTCCTCCCAAATAACCATTAAGAGATTTATTATTAATTATAAATGTTCAGCTGAGAGTTTAGGCTGGCCACTAGCTAGCTCTTACATTTTAAATTAACCCATATTTATTATCTGCCCTCTGCCATGTGACTTGGTAACTTTTTCCAGCATGGCAAATTCATCTCCCTCTCTCATCATCCCCTTGCAATTCTGAAATGCCTCTTTTATTTTTCCTAGCATCCTCTTAGTCTGTTTCTCCCACCTAACCTTATCCTGCATAGCTATATGACAGTTAGCTCCTTTATCAAACCAATCGCAGTGATATAGTCACATAAGGAATTTTCCACACAAATGACATAATCAGTGCATGGAATTCAACACTTTCCTTGTTATAATGTATAACGTTAAGGAGTGTTTCTTTTTTACCAACTTATTTATTCTGAATATCTAAAAAGCATGTTTGTTACCTCAGAATATCTCAACTGGAGTTTATATATGAGTAGGAAAAAATCACCATGTTAGTCCAACAAGCTTAACTCTTTTGGGTTTTGGGGTCTTTGTTGTTTTTATACCATTGAAGAGTCAGATACAATAACAGCAGGGCTATCATTATCGTATTTATATGGTTTCATGGAATTCTAGGAAGTATTGGAGCTGTTTATTTGACTAAACGGCCACCTAAATTAAACTGATCTTTTATGATATAGTCTGTTTTTTCAAATATATCATATACATGTGTCTACATATTGGTATATGCTTCTAAGTGCAGCGCCCATGAGTACAGAAGATAGTGTCATATCCACAGGAGTTGGGTTTCAGGTAGTTGTGAAACACCCTACATATGTGTTGGAAACCAAATCAGGCCCTATACACAAAGCAGTATTTGCTCTTAACTGCAGAGTCACTATCTCCATTCTGTCTTACCTCCAAATCTCTTTTAAATGGCTAATTAAATATTATGAAAATGGTAAGAGGGTTAAGTAAACCAGTGCTATAGAGAACAGACAAAGAAGTGGGAGGTAAACTCAAGATCACCAAACAGAGGGATTGAGAATAAATAAAAGTGATTAAAAGTGTAAAGAGGCAAAGTTAGCCACTGATTCCTAAACAGGTCCTATCTATGGGACAAAACAGTAGAAAAGCAAAACAATGAAGTGATTTGTGTAAGATATGCAAAGAATAACCACTCTAAAGTCTATGACCTCAGAGAATCTAGGTAACAAGGAGAACCCTAAGAGCATGGTGGGTTGGGCAAGAATGGAGGGCAGCAGAGGAGGGGGAGAGGAGATGGGGAGGAAAGGGAAGAACATGAGGGAACAGGATGACTGAGGTGGGGGAAGGAGGAAGAAGGAGAGCAAATAAAGAGATTTATTGATTGAGGAAGCCATTATGGGACTAGTAGAAACCTGGTACAACAGAAATTCCCAGGAATTCACAAGGATGACACCAGCTAATATCCTAAGCAATAGTGGAGATGGTACCTTAACTGCCCTTCCCCTGTAATCAGATTGACGACCACCTAAATTATCATCATAGAACCTTCTTCCAGCTACTGATGGAAGAGGATGCACAGATCCATTGCTAGCACTGACCCGAGCTCCCAGAGTCTAGTTGAAGAGAAGGAAGAGAGATAATATGCAAAAAGGGGTCAAGACCATGATGGCAATACCCACAGAAATAGCGGATCTGAGCTAGTGGTAACTGACTGACTCCAGACTGACAGCTGGGGAATCTGCATAGATTCAAACTATACCCTCTGACTGTGGGTGACAGTTGTGTGTCTAGGGCACTCTGTAGGGATATTGGCAGTTGGATCAGGATTTAAACCTTGTTTTGAACTTGTCTTTTGGAGCCCATTCTCTTTGGTGGGATACCTTGCTCAGCCTACATATAGTGGGGAGGGCCATGGACCTGCCTCAAAGTGTTGTGCCAGGCTTTGTTGACTCCCCATGGGAAGACTTACCCTCTCAGAGGAGTGGTTTGTGGGTGAGATGGGTGGAAAGAAAGGGAGAGGGAGAACAGGAGGGAGAGGGAACTGGAATTGGTATGTAAAATGATAAAAGACTGTTTTTAAAAAATTAAAAGAAAAGATGTGGTGAGACAGACAGAAGACAAGTGACCATCACTGGAATGTAGTCTTATGTAACAGCTGGGACTTGCTTCATGGCTGAGTATGGAAGCAAAGGATTCAGCTTTATTTCCAGGTTGTGGATGAAGTTGTAATAAATTAACTATTCCAGAAATATAGTCAGATCCTTTTTTTTTCTTTCATTCTGCCAAAATCTCAGTAAATTTTTTACTCCATGGCTTTTTTGTCATTCCTTTGAAGGTTAAATAATTTGGAGGAAAATGAAAGTCTTTTCCTGAACCCCAGAGTCAAAGCAAATCATTCAATTGCATTGGTCTGTTCAGAGCCATTTCTTTAGAATTGCAAAGCTGGAAAGCACAGAGAAAAACCTGTCAGTACATCTTCTCTTCCTGAGATTGTAGTAAGATTTATTTCTGAATTTTCAGAAATTAAACTGCAATCTCGAAAAAAAATCCCTTGGCGGTATATTATATTTTCTTACTATGTCTTTGTGAAGACAGCAGATCTCCCAGCGTTAGAAGACAACCATGTGTTCTTGCTACCACCAGTTCTCCTGAAGTTCTGAGGAAGGGTGCAAATCTCTCCTCTCAAAACTGCAGAGTTTGGAGAAGCTCTTGCAATTCACAAATGGCATTCAAATTCCTATTACAAGGTTAAGTGACATTTAATTTGCATTTGCACTTCAAGGCTCTTTTGAATGCCAGTGGGCATTTTGACACACTTCTAGTTTCTTTTAAAAATAGAAATCCTTGCTCAAGCCTCTGCCCAACTCAACCTCTGTCTTTCCTTCTGAGAGGAATTGAAATTCATTTTCCAGACATGCTCTATTGGGAATAACAGGCACTCGTGTGTTGCCTTATTATAGGCATGTTTATGGTTTTTCTACCATCCCATTATTTTCTTCATTCAGTTACTGAGTTGGGCTCAGTAAGTATATTCAGTACTGCTAACCCCAAAGGAAACAGAACTCACAGCATCTCTTCCTTTCATACAGTTTACAACCCAACTTAAAAGAGTGAATTGTGAATCTCTCAGATTGTGTGCAGAATACATTAGGAAACAACAGTATACTTAGTGTGAGACAGAATGCTTATTTACAGAAGCAAAATAATTTTAACTGAAACACGAAGTGAATTTCTTTTGGAAGCATCAATTAGCCAGTAAAGTTCTAAGACAAAAGGTAGAGAACCAGGCTCAAATAGGTGAAAAAGAGAGAAGGAAGTGCCAGCATCCAGTTAGAGGGACAGTATTCTCATGTTGGGATCATTTGGAGTCCTGGCCTCCAGCTGCTCTTCCCTGCTAGAGATCTTTATTTCTGATTTGAGTTACTGAAACCTGTGCTTCACGAGCATGTGTTGCCTTGCCTTGAGGATCAGAGGATAAGGTTTTCACCTGTTGGCCCACCTGACTCTTGGATATATAAACCTCCATGGTGCTACTGAAGAAAGGACTTCTTATCAGTGACTAGAGGTCTGTGTCTCTGTCTGTCTGTGTCTTTGTGTGTTTCATTCTCTAGCCCCGTGCCCGAAGCTTGCGAACTGTATGGTAGCACATAGAGCGCAGACAGGCCTTGTGCGCTGCAAGGGTGCCACATTACCTTAACACTGAGGATGCCATGACACTTAACTAAAGGATTTTGAACACTGAATCCTTGCATATATCTTCTGTCTGGTAACACGCGTTTGTTTGCTTTTAATCTGTTTATAAGAATAAATGCTTAATACATGACAGCAGCTGTTTTAAGTATTTACATTGATTAACAGACTTAAACTTCTTAAAAACACAAGTAACTGAAGAACACTAAGTACAGTTGATTTTCATCTACATTTGACGAAAAGATAGCCCATGTATAAGAGATTTTCTTAGGACGTAGAGCAAGATAACAGCACACTGCACTTTGCCTGTGACAATCAGCTCTTTTCTAGGAGGCAACATCTTGCATTCCATTACAACCAAGATCGGCAGGGGGCAGCAGCTATAATGAAAACAAAGGTCTTGGTTAGCCAGTTTGGTGTCTGAGGTGACATTATTATTTTTTTTTTAATTTTTTTTTAATTTAATTTTATTTTTTTCCATACATTGTTTTGTTTTATTTTTTCCATTCAAGAACATAATTAAAGAAATAAAATTTTTACCTTTCTTCCCCTTCTCCCAGTCCCCTCCCACTACCTCCCCACCCCTCCTCCCTCCCCCTTCTTCCTTGAAAGAGGGCATGGTGCCCTGCCCTGTTGGAAGTCCAAGGCCCACCCCCATCCCTCCTGGCCTA
>PVIU01018907.1:0-37837 GCA_004026605.1 Ondatra zibethicus
AAAGAGTAGAGATAGGTAGATCCCTGAGCTTTTCTGGCCAGAGAGCCTAACTGAACTAGAGAGTTCCAAATCAGTGAGAGACCCTGTGTCAAAAACAGTTCCTGAGAAAAGACACTGGAGGTTGACTGCTAGGCTTCCCGCATGGGTGCACACACACACACACACACACACACACACACACACACACACACACACACACTAAAAAAAAAGGAAAGACAATTCTACCAAAAGCATTCTCAACAAAGTTAGTAGGAGTTACCCGTTGCTAAACATGATGGAGACTATCCTATTCGCAACTTCCTTAAACAACTGTCTCCTTAAACAATTGCAAATATTTGACAGGTAAGAACTAGTCAGAGAAGCATAGGAAAGCTAAGAAACCCACACATCTGCCTGGTTTCCCCACTTCCCAGGCACTTTCTCTTCCCAGGTCCATGTTCCTTCCCCATTCCTGAAGGACAGTTAAACCCTTCTTCTAGCTGGTTCATTCCTTTACCTTGTCATCACCCCTCTGCCCATACTTTCAATACATTTGTAGACTGAAACCTTCCCCAAAAAACACTACCAGACCATTTAGATGTCCAGGGAACTGAGAGACATCCAAATACCTATGGGGCAAAAGTTTCTGGTTTCTCCATCTGCACCTCAAAGCCAAATTAGCTGAGGTATTCTTTTCATCTTCCTCCTCATCCAGCTTCCTACTTATAACTGTTTCTCTTATGTTGTTTCTATGCCTACAGAAGGCCATTATAGGAATCCAAGTCATCTATCAAAATGAACAGAACTTGCTACCTAACACTAGCCTTCATTTAACCAGGCAATACCCTCTGTTAACAAGCAATGCTGGGCAGGGAGATGACTCAGAGGAAAACAGTGCTTGCTATTCTAGCACAAGTACTGAATCCAATTCCCAGCCTCTCACAAGGGCCTCTCACTCCAGCTCCTACACAGGCACTTGTACTTATTCAGCATTCACTCACATAGACACAGGTGCACATAAACAAAAGCAATAAAAATAAATCATTCATAAATACACAGCAGAAAGATAAATTAATGCAACTCAAAACATTTTCTCAAATGACCATTATTCAGAACAAATTAAAACATACATTTTAAAATGACTTTAATATCCCAAAGTGACTTAAAATCGTTTTTTCTGGAAAATCTGAGCAAATGAACACAAATCAAGCTAATCACTATGAGAATTTTCCAGGTGGCATAGTGTAAAAACTATCTATAGACATTAATAAATGTCTTCCAGAAATTCTTACCCAGAAACTTTAGTTTAATTTTGTGCTCAAGGTTAAGAAAGAAAGGAATCAGTTACTTTCACTACCGAGTCAAGTGAAATCAGCTGCCTCAAATGTAAATCTCAGCTGTTGCATCTGAAACTGAGGAGTAAAGTCATTTACCAAAAACAATACCAAAAGTATTCTTTTCAAATTCATTCTAGTACATTTCTAGTTTAATTTACAATGGAGAGAACTATATGGACTTATCTATAATGGCTAACATAAAGATAACTGAAATTGTATTGTATGGGTAGGGCTGACAATTCATCTTTAAAGAACAAATACTTTTGATATAGTCATGCCATGTTGAAGTTAAGAGATGTTACCACCAAACAGATCTCTTCCAAAAACCTTCAAATAGAAGCTATTCAAAGAAGTTGACACAGGTATTCTCAAAACAGAAGATCATCAGGTATGATCTCCCCAAACCTCTAAATGATGAAATACATTAATTTAAAAAAATGTTACCAAATCTTATATTAGAAGTGAAATATCTAACTATAAATTATCCCAGTACTCAATGTCACATCCAAGACTCAGGGTGCCACAAAGTACTGTAGGAAGAGGATGTAATTAAAGGGACCAGAAGACAGATTCCATCAACTTTGACTTCTGCTCTTCCTCACTTTGGCAGTATCTCTTGAGGATATAAGGTTTCTATGACAACACCCATGATTCCTTCACCTTCAACTTGTTGGAGGTCCTTACTTCTCACAAAAAATTAAAAGGCTAATCTCCTATTCCTTCAACTTCTACTTATAAAAAATGTAAATCATCATCTATGGATTGCTAAACTGATGCTGCTCTGACATCATAGGTGAAAGCAAACTCTTGTGAGAAGAAAAAAAGAAGAAAACCTAAGAGAGCATATAGTCCAATATTTATGTCCATACACAGGAAATTTAGGGTGCTGTATCCACAGATAAAATTTCATTAATCTTGTGTCATCTGGGATCTAAAATGATCTCTGGGATCTAAAACAATTTCTGGTCTAGAACTTTTAGGATCTAATGACTACTTAGAAGGCATGAGTTAAAAGGGAGAAAGAAGGCCCTTGATTGGAATCAAGACAGAGAAAAGATGCAGATGTCTTCAGCATCACTCCTTTGCCTCTCCAAAATCATCTCTAACTATAGATTGTTCTGAGTCACTCTCCCAACTATATCCTACGGGCCAGATTTTCCCAACCAACAGTTTCTCAAAACTTCACTGTCCTTAGTTTTATTTGATAAACTGAAAAAAAAGGAGGCACACTTTTCATCATCTCCGAATTTGTTTCAAGTAATTGGATCCATCTGATTATCTCTGCTAATCACAGGTAATCGATATATTTTAAGTATAAAATACATGTAGGGCCTGGAGAGATGACTCAGTGGTAAAGAGCACTTACTGCTCTTGCAGATGATCTGGGCTCAGTTCCCAGCACCCATATGGTAGGCCACAACCATCTGCAACTCCAGTTCCAAGAGATTCAGTGCCTTCTTTTGGCCTCTATGGGCACAAAGCAGGCATGTGGCACATAGACATAGATATGGTCAAAACATGTACTACAAAAAATTAATAAAACATTTTTAAATCCATGCAGATTGTGAGAAATGTAAATGAATGTGCTCTTTTATATTAAAGAGTTAAATGAGATGAAGAAAGTTTCATCTTTAAGATCCCACCTGCCAAAAGTCCCTCCCATCAGGACTTTTTGCTCAGGTTGCATCTTTATCTCAAAAGTATCCCTTTGCCTATCACCTGTGCTGTTGTGAGTTAGCTAACAGCTTAAGAATGTGATGCCAACTCTGACCACTTGGAGTGAATCACAGGAACCATTTGCATTAAAAATAAAAGTCCAGTAGGATCTCACTGAGTACGCTTGCTTGCTGAACTTTGAATGTCTCCGCAGCCTTCTTCAGAAGCAAAATTTTGGCTTTGCCAAAATACTTTGAATTGTGAGGTTATTTTGTTGGGACTGTCTAACAGTGCTACATTGATCTCTTCTGTGCCTGGATATCTTTGACAATAAAACAAAAGTACCTATAGCACGTAAATGACTTTATATGTGCAATATACTTAAAACATAACCTAAGTAAATTTGAAAACTAAAAGTCTAGAAGATCAAGATCATACTTTACAGTGAGATGTGTCAAGTGTCTCTCTTCTCTCAGTCACTAGTACACCCTGCACAATGTGCTATATTCCAGCCACTGGGGTCTAACTTATATTCTTAGATAAAGAGAGAAGATGGTCATTGGAGCTTTACAGAAGCAGCTGCTTCACACAGCCTCCTGAAACCTGAGCAAAGTAGTAATAAAATGCTAGCCTGAGATAATACATCAGCTTCAAAGGTATAGCAGAATTATATTCCTCCAATATCACATCCACACAAATGTGGGGCTAGAATTAGAGAAGTTACAATTTTTGCATACTGTGATACATATCATCTCTCATTCTGCTGCATGGCAGGAAGCATTCTCTGCAGGATTAAAGAGCTCATTTCCTCCATAATGACCAAGTTCAGAATAATTCTATTTGTCAATTCTTTTGTATCTATGAATATCACTAAGAAAAGATCATTTTCCTTGTGCCTTCCTGGGTACAGAACAACGTTCGATTTCCATCTTCTAGATAAAAACATAAGACACTGACTTATCTGAGTCTAAATATTGAAGAAGTGCTCACATAAAAGCAGAGGTTTGGGATTTTTTTTCTCCTATTTTCTGAAACATACAAATAGCTTTCTTCAGTTTTAAGTGTCATTTGACAGAATTGATAAAGTAATATATAAAGCACTCAGCAAGTGCTCAGTCTAAAAAAGACCATACAGGGGCATACACTGAAGACTAATTAGCATCATTTAGATACTCTTTAAATATCTGAATAGCATTTATTTAGAAGAGATATGAAATGCTACATATAGAGAGATCCCCTGCAGCCAACATATAGCCATTTCCACAAACTTATTCTAGATTTGGCCTTATCAACATAACAGTATGAATGTTTGTGACTGGATAATTATTTATTGATGGAGGAAGTCAAAATGTCTAGCCCATTGAAGAATGTCTATTCAACCCCTGGCCTCTACATTATAGAGGTTACTACCATCTCCAATCAGGTGAGAAAATCAAAACTGTACCTAGAGATTGCCAAAAGGAGGAGTCAGATCCCCTAAAACCAGAGTTAAATGAGGTTCTGAGCCACTTTGCATATGCTAGGAACCAAGCCTGTGTCCTCTGCAGGACCAGTAAGTGCTCTTAAGCATGAAGACCTTGCCCTAACCTTTCAGTATCTTTTGATATAAACATATGGTTGGAACATGAACATTTCTTGGAAAACATGGTAGCAAAGATTTATTCTTACCTACCTTCATTTCTTTCCTGCTCTGTATAGTCACAAACACAGGGTGCATATTTATTCAAATTATATTCCAGTAATGATTTCACACATACACTATTCCACTCATAATAAAATGTTCCTAAGTAGGTGGGTTGGGAACACAAAGATGATACATTTTTGTCTGCAAAGGAGCTTTGCAGTATCCTTTCCTATGTAGATTGTTGGTTCAGAAAACTCAAAGCATCAGTGTCTTCTCTACAAATAATAGCAAGTACGTGTCATATGGCTTAACAGTTGTGGTAGGGTTGCATATCACATCATTAGCCCTTGTGTTAAGGACACTGATTAACAAGGGAGCGATACTGCCTACACTACAGAATTTTAGCTGCAATTGTCAGCAATGCAGCCACAAGTTGTAGCAACACCAGAAATCAAACAAGCCAAAAATTGCTCCCCAAAATACCTTAATGACTGCTCATGCAAAAATCTATCAACGGTATTATATTCCCAACTTTGGCTAGAAATCCTGAAGAAAGTACTGTAAACATTGTCTTCTAATCAAATATTCATTTACCTCTGTGGGGAAGAGCCAACTCAGAAGGGAGGTAACAGATGTGCTGATTCCTCTCTGGAATGGCATTAACTTTCTTTTGTTATATTTAGCTAACGTCTTAAATGAAATCACCTTTGCTGGAGAAAAAAGAAAAAGAAATAAACCCAAGAGATGAAGTTTCAGTCATATGAAAATAGACAGCTGGTACAGTGGGAAGAAAAGATCTGTTTTAACAACAGCCAGCCTTCAGAGGGATAGCATTGAGAGTGTGCCTGAAACTGTTAGTGCACTTAACGACCCCCTCATTGTAGGGGATATAGGCTTGCAGTGTGGCATACACACCCATTTCACAGATAAGAAAACAAGGCTTCTATAATTTGAGAGACTTAAGCAGAACTAGAGTCTAAATGAGGACTCTAAGTCTAAGAAAGTGCCAAAGTTCCTGTATTGACTGCAGCAGGACACTGAATACCCAGCACCTTTATTATATCAAGAAATAATTCACCTAGAAGCTCCACATACATATACAATGTGGAAAAGTACTATGACACAGCAAAATTAATGTGAGGAATTTATATAAAATTCTTCATGATGTCTAGTTTTTCTGAACATCAAAATACAAAATTTTGCAAGGAATATTTTGTGTATCATCTACTTCAAAGCGAACAAAACTGAGCACCAAAAAAGTGGACAAACCTTAATACATGTAAATTCATACTTAATAACAGATAGGGCTGGGAAAATGCTGTCATGAGATTTTATAAAATTTTTATCCTATATAAATATCTATGTCTAGATGCCTGTGCACACAAGTACATTCCTATGTGCACAGAAATACATACGTATATTTCATATCATTTTAAAATGTTAGATTAGAAAGATATAAAGAAAAATATTAATAGTTATCTTGCCATAGCACCTTCATAAGTTTTGAGTGTTCTGCATACAATAGATGCTATTCTCGCTTTAAAACCATCAATAAGAACATTGATACTTAATATTTAGTTGTGCAGGTAGCATAATGATTCCTAATCTGTAAAGTCTTTCATTCTGAAATCAGCATTGGGGTGATAATGAGCCCACAGACACCCCATTTTACCATGAACTTGGGAAGAAGCCTCACCCTCATTACTATGCTGCTTACATTCTTAGGCTTCTCAGTGTGTTACCAGAAATGATACAATCTCGCAAGAGAGAAGTCATTTAACTGAACTGGCAAAGTACTGACATGTTTTACCCTGGGACTGTACAAGGTTCAAACTGGCCTGGTCCTTGAAAGAATTTCTGTTTGCAAGAACTGTGCCTGGATCATTATTGGAAAGCAGTTTTTTTTCTCCATTCCGTTACACAGAAGTGGGTCTGAAATCCCAACACATGCCTGTTGGTCCTTTCTCTCTGGCGTAAAATAGCTGCATTGGATGAAAACCATGATATGCATTTCTGGAATCCTGTCTCTCCCTTACTGCAATCAATTTCCTTTTCCTCTAGTCCCAACACGGGTGTGTGACATCCTTCCTCTGCTGCCTTTCATGGCCTGCTTTCTTGCCAAATCAGGTCTCCACCTGCTTCATGGGCTTCTGCAGTCTGGCGGCAGCCCACCTCTCTACTCTCATTTACTACACCCGCAGAAGGGCTCTATGTGGATTTCTTACAACTCCCTAGTTTCACTATGTCCTATGCCAACTCCCTGGCTTGGTTTATTGGAATCCCATCAACCTAAAATATCTTTCTTCCTCCACATGTCAACCCATTAAAATCCTGCCACACCATCCAAGCCTACCTCCCTTTGCTACCTCCTCAATGGTACTTTTTTAATGCCCCCAAAGAGCCATTCCCTTCTATTCTTTTGAGTCATCAGCATGTGTCCAGGTTCTTTGCTTAAAACACTGATTTCTCTACTTTGTGTAATAGAGAGTAAGCAGACATCAGGCCAGCCAGCTTTTCTCCACCTATTATATCTTTAGTCTTCATTGAACTGAACTTGACAGAAAGTAGACAGAATAAACAAGCACTTGTACAAGTCAATAGAGCAAGCATTTCTAGACACACCGTCCCATCCAGTCCTCATAATGCTATATGACAGAAGCATTATCATCCCCATTTAGTAGAGAAAGATACCAAGGCCAGCTTGCTGTGTCGGCAATCCTTGCCAGTGGTATCTCTCTCAAATAAATCTCCTGACATTTTATTCCAGGGTATGTACTTGTTTATGCTCTCGGGCTGTCCAACCACCTCAATTAACCTGCTTCTTAGAGAGGCTGTCCTTGGCTGGCTCAGGCAACAGCTTCCCTCACTAATGAACCCCCAGAAGGAAGGCTACAGAGAACTCTTTCTACCTGCTTCAGCCAAGCTGGTACAGGAGCTATGTGTCCCTACAGCCCATACTTATTAGCATGGCTGTGAAGTTTACCTGGTCTGGCCTGTCATGTTAGGTCACACTGCCTCCTCTCTTGCTTTCAAGTCCCTTCACACCTTTCAGAGAGACCCAAATGGAGCTTGTTTGAGATTGACTGCTACAAGCAGGGCTAGTTAAGAGCTCTGAGAATGCAGGTCTGTTCTGTGATGTTATCCCTGTGGCTCCAATATACTCCTGTCATTCTTGTGATATAGAAGTTTCCAGAATTTCAATTGCCTTTTGGGATGAGGAGTTATGTCAGTCAATCATTCAACAAGCAATTATTTATCCATGTCAACTGAGGTATGGACTAGTCTTGGCTCTGAAGATTAACTAGTATCTTCCCAGAAAGTTCCCTTCCTTACACATGACTAAGTTCTCTAGTAGTATAAATCTTTCAGAACACTGTGATATAATATCACACTGGGTACCTTGTAAATAAACAGAAACCTATTTCCTCACAGATCTTCTAGTCATAGTGCTAGATGACTCAGCATCTGGCAACACACACTGCATGTTCTGATGCCCCGTGAGTATCAAACTCTACAGATGCTCAAGTCCCTTAATATAAAATGGTATTGTATTCACATAGGGCATATACAACCCTCCCTTATATTTTAAAGTGTCTCTAGATATGTGTTAAGTCCTGACATAGTCTTTTCCTAACACTGCCTGTCCACAATTGGATGAATGCAACGATACAGAATAGATAGAAACAGAAAACAAACTGTGTGTAAATGTCTGTGTATGAGTGTATGTGTGTGTGTGTGTGTGCGCGCGCGCACACGTATGCAAGTGCATACTCAAGCACAAAGAAGATCCCAAATGTTTTGCAATCACAATGAAAGATGCTAAAAGGAATAGCTCTTAAAGCTGAAGTCCCCTGTCAAGGGAAGAGATGCACACTCGAAAAAGTCTATCAACTATTTTTATACCTAAAGTTTCCTGCAAAGGGAACTCTTAGGAGAAGAGACCACTTTCACTTCACATAGTCAGGCCTGCTTGCTAAAGCTTGAGGGACAAGATAAGCTGACTGAAGTGTGTTTGATACACAGCTTGCCTATATGCTAGTGGGCTGATGCCACTGGCTATTTCAAAAGGCTGATGGACAACACTTTGTTACCAGAACCCAGATATTCTCAGTCTGAGATAAATGTGTAGTCTTTCCATTGGGACAAGTCTATAACAGCTCCATAACTCAAACAGGACTCCGGAAAACTCTTGCTAGAATTAGGGGTCTGAAGAGGCAGTGGGAGTTGTTTATCAGCAAGCCAAGAACTTGCCTAAGGCTTAGTTGGATCCCTGGCATTAAGAACTCTGCTCCTTGCAACTGCAATCCCCAAATGAGATTGGTCTATGCATGCCAAGGAATGTCAACTCACTTGCAGATCATCTTGATTCATAGCTATGTTCTTTACCTAGCATAAATCTTGCTTAATGTGAATCTGTCATTAGAAATCCTAGCCTGTTCAGCCACACCCCTAGTCAACCTTGTTGGGTTTTCATAAGTAAGTAGTAATGAAACAAGACATATATGTACATATATATATATATATATATATATATATAGTCTCATCTAACGCCCCTCCAGAATAGATGTACTGTTGTCATTTCTTTTATATTTTTTTTCATTCCTTCATTTATTCATTACATAATGGGCAATGCAAGCATGTTTTGAATGAACACGCTCCTATAATAATTTATTCCTGAAAATAATTAAAGATAGGAATAGTTACAGGCTCAAGCCTATAGTCCAGCATTCAGAAGGCTAAAGAAGGTTATTCCTACAAGTTTGAGGCCAGCCTGGGCTACACAGTGAGTTTACCTAAAGCCAAGGCTACACAGCAATGCTGTGACTCAAAAACATAATAACAACAACAATAATAATAATATCAGCCTCTTTTAAAATGTATTCATTAATTCTTCCAAATATTCATTTAAATGCATTTAAAAAATATCTGTGTAAAGGATCCATAAATAATTCTAAGAAAACAGGGACTTAGGGACTTCACAGCTGCCTCACACTATAATAATAAAGTAACAAAATACCAAGCCATTTACCTCAACTCTGATTAATTAACCACAGTTTACTGAGTACAAGTCCCTGGGTACAAGAAGGAAAAGAAAACAGGCAATTACCTCTCCACATGTTTCAGTTTGGTTTGGCATGTAACCCATCCCTTACTGAATAGACAGTGCTCAACTATTTTATAAAGCTACAAAATCAAAAAGGTCTGACTTGTTTTGTTTTTACCATAAATTTAAAAACCAGAAAGGGAATTATCCTTGGGGCTGGAGAGGTGACTCAGTGGTTAAGAGCACAAACTGCTCTTTCAAAGGACCCAGGTTTGATTCTCAGCACCCACCTCAGACAGCTCACATCTGCCTCTAACTCCGTGTCCAGAGATTCAGGCACTGGCACAAGCAGCAGTTCAGAGATCAGAAATCAAGCTTACCCCAGCACAGCCTGCTCTGAGCCCTCATTGCAGGAAATGGGGGGTTTAGTACAGCTCAGAATGGCAGAACCATGATGACGAACTGGGAAACCAGACTGCTTTATCTTTTCACAGCTCCAGAATCTTGTTTTTACTGTGAAGGCAAAGGACTGAACAATGGACATACACACAGAAAAACTGGCATTGTGTGGACTGCTCTTTGATGGAGAAATGGCCACGCTCTGGAAGCTCAGCGTGTTTTAATAGTTGAACAGAGTGGCTGGGTCATTATCCACAGATAAACACAGTTTATTACGCACAAGGAGGCAAGCCTAACTAACTTCAGTAGTAGCAATCTCTGTTAAGGGACAGACTTAAAGGCTTTAAATGTCTGGAGGAGAACGGTATTGTGTACATTTTCTACACACACTATCAGTATCTTCACTTGTACCCAGAGGGAAGGCTTTGCCGTCCCATGTGTCTGAAGCATTAGGTCCTTGGTCTGGCCCATGCCAGCAATAGACATTTGCTCACAGCTTCATTCACTCTGGGCTTCTTTCCCCACACCAGGCTGCTTGTCCTCTAAGACCCTGTGGACTTGTATTTATGCTAGATGAGAGATGGAGAACTAAGAAGCCCCCGATGCCGTCAATCCCCATGGCACATTCTGGTATTGTTTATTGTTGAGGCTGGGACCCTATGCCAGAGTTTCCACTGGTGTTGCCTACCCGTGTACCATAGATGAGCACACACTGCTGCCAGGGCCAGGACATGGCGCTGGAGCTTCCACTTGACTACAGTGACCATATGCTGTCCTGGCCCAAATGAAGCTGTTTGGACAGGAGCAAGCACAACATATGGGGTGCCATGGTTCGTGCCACTGATGTTTTTCATGAAGTGTGGACCTATGTTATTGTTTCATGCGTGAGAAAGTGCTTTACATCTTCTGAACTCCAATGTGGCTGCCAGCTCCAGAGGTCTGTACCCAAAGTCATTAGTTATAATCAAAGATTTACCAGAATGAAAACAGCACTGTACAAAGCTGGAATCTAAGCCAACGTTATACACTGACACCCCATGACACACCTTGCAAAGAAACTTGTTTACTACGAAGACAATTCCATACACTGGTTGAGATAATTGGCCCACCAAATGAGTACCTCTCAACATAGGAACATGAGGACTATTACAAACCTCCAATATACCACAGAGACTACCAGTAAATACTAAAGAAATCATTACAGATGAAAGGCCTGGTAACTTTTATTTTAAGGATTACTACAAATAATCTCAATAAAATTTGAAAGAACACACAGTTAGGAAAAAATAAAAAAAAAAACAATCCAGGGTATGAGAGGGAAATTCAGCAAGAGAAGATCTTGAAAAGAACAAGAAAAATGTTGTAAATAGTGAGCTCAGTAAGCCAAATACAAAATATAGCTAAAAGCCTCAACAGAGTAGATCAAGAAGAAAGAATGTCTGTACTTTAAGACAACTATATCAAAACATCCCGATTAGATAAAAAGAAAAAATGAGATACCATTAATCAAACAAATGTATGTATTTTGGTAGTAGCTAAAGATGAAAAAGATGGAAAATTTCTTTAATAGAATAACAGGAGAAAATTATCTAATTTTTAAAAAGAAATGACTGTCCATTCTTAGAAGGCAAGGGAACTCAAACATTCAAGATCAGAAAAAGATCCTCACCCCAACATGCTGTAATCAAATTCTCAAAATTCAAGACAAAGGAATAATGCAGTAACAAAAAAAAAGCAAGAAGACAACACCAAGTCACACAGTAAGGAACCCCCCTGAGATCAAGAGTAGATTTCTCTGCAGAAACATTACAATTAGATAGAATGCAACAGCATGTTCCAAATTCTAAAAGGAAATATTCAAAAACTAAGAAACTATGTAGAATGCAACAGCATATTCCAAATTCTAAAAGGAAATATTCAAAAACTAAGAAACTATGTGGCTGAAATCATTACTCTCAGTACCACGAGGAAACACAATTTTTGTGTAAAATAATATCAAATAATTTATGTAATTGTTCCCTTCCTCAAGAAGATGGGAAGTGTGGTCATCACATCCTGATACTCCCTAAAGAAGTTCCACGTTGTCCCTTCTATAAGAATAGTTCTGTCCCAATCATCTTCCTTTTCAAACCTGTAACTCAGTCTAATTATCAAGAATGCACCAAAGACACATCTAACCTCTCTACCTAGACAGATCAAGCACATCCTTCTCCAAGATGAATTCACCTAATCCTCTCCTCCAAACAACCTCCCCCACCCACCTAGATCCATTCCATACCCAACACCCAATACCCTAATTTGACCATATTCGCTTGCACCACTACCAAATAGAAGGCTTCCAAGGACTCCTTCTTCCTGTCCCAAGCATACAGGCCCCTCCTACACCACATCCAACCTTTCCAGTCAGCCAAATTCCACACAGCTTCCTTCAAGGTCTATCTGAGTAAGTCTGCCTGATCTTTCCTTCCTTGCTTCTGCCCCGAATCCCAGATCTACTGCCAAACTCCATGCTTGGACCGACTAATGCACATCTTGTACACCAGCCCCGGGTCCTCTGTCCATTTAACCCATATCCAATCCCTAGGCTTGCATGATCCCACATCTTCTCTTCTGCCACAACTTACTCTGTCCATACCAGACACAGAAGTAGCAAAAAGTCCACATACTCAGATATCATTGCAAAAATTCAAACAATATTAAATATCAAGGCAGTATCTCCATTTAAAAACTCACCCATCTAGTAGAGATATTTTACAATGATAATTACCTAGATGAGCCACAGGACACAGAATTTAAAAGAAAAATAATAAACTTCTTCAAAGAACTCAAGGAGTCTAAAGAAGACACAAAGAAAAAAAACTTAATGAAATAAAGGGGACAGCCTAATTAGAATAATTATAATAAGATAAGAATAACTATAATAAATGATAAGCGGCTAAGGAGAATAATAATACCCAAGAAAACATTAGGTTCATGTAAATGACAAGGACAATCCAGAACTTGAGAACAGAATTCAGGAAGGAGGTAGAAACAGTGAAGAAGACTCAAGCTGAAATGAAATGGGATTGAAAAACCCAGTAATACAACTAGAAAACTCAAAGGAAAAAGCCTTACCAGTAGAAAGAACTAAGTAGAAGATAGAGGGGCTGGAGAGATGGCTCAGAGATTAAGAGCACTGATTGCCCTTCCAGAGGTCCTGAGTTCAATTCCCAGCAACCACATGGTGGCTCACAACCATCTCTAATGAGATCTGGTACCCTCTGCTGGCCTGCAGCATACATGTAGGCAGAACACTGTATATATAATAAATAAATAAATCTTTAACAAAAAAGAAACTATAGCCAACAGTTATCCTTCAAAAATGAACTAGGAATTAAGACTTCATGACAATTGAGAGATTTTAAAAGCCATAAAATTAGCCTTTACAGAGATGCTAAGAAAGGGGTAACATGCTTGTTGCACAGGCATAAGAACATGAATTCTGATCCCCATCACCAATGTGAACAATAATAATTAAGAGGAGTAGGAGGGAAACTGGGTGTGGCAGCACATACTTTCTTGGGACTGCCTTCATAAGAAATATACTTGGGAGGTCAGAACAGACAAAGGCCTTGAACTTGACGGCCAGCCAGTCTAGCCACGTCAGTGAGTTCCAGGTCCAGTGAGAAACCGTCTCAAAAACCGAAGTGGAATGCATCAAAACCGAAGTGGAATGCAACTGAGGAGGACATCTGACATTGCCCCCAGTCCCCCCCCCCACACACACAGACACACACACACACACATACAATATAGAAAGAGACACATGTGTGGCCCCAAATAATTTCTAAAAGATGCTAAGGTAATCCAAAAAACAGATATAAACTAAGGATAAACACAACCCAGGGAACACAAAACTACAAGACCCATTAAGAAAAAATATAGCAAAGCAGAAATAAAAATAAACAAACTTCATTAATATAATTTTAAACCATAAAAGTAAACAAGGAAAATGAACAAATGATACACAAAACAAACAAAAGAACCCTAAGAAAACAGCAGGTTCGTGTCCTTATATAGCTACAATAACCTCAAATGTAAACAGAATGAATTACCCATCTAAAAACTAAAACCCAAGCTGGGGAGTGTAAAGCTGACAGAATAACAGTTTAGTATGCACTAGACCATAAGCTCAGTCCCCTCCATAAAGGTATCGACCAGCAGAATGGACTAGAAACAACACATAATAGTTCATTGTGTAGTGGTATTTTATTTGTACTTTAATAAATAAAGCTTTCCTGAAGATCAGAGTGCAAAGCTAACCACACTAGTCAGCCATGCAGGCTAGGCAGTGGTGGTACACACCTTTAATCCAGCACTAGGAAGGAATATAAGAGAGCAGGAGACAGGAATTCAGGGTCACAGTCTGCAGACACGTGGAGAGCATTGCAGTCTGCAGTCACACTGAGGACATGCTCACCCCTTTGTTTGTCTGAGCCTTGGTAGAGGTAAGATCTCTCTAGTGGCTTCACTGCTTTACTTTTCTGATCTTCAGCTTGAGCCCCAATATCTGTCTCTGGGTTTTTTATTATTTGTGCTCCAATGTTGTGTACAAGAAACTAACTTCACCAATAACAACACACATGCTAAAAAAGGGAATGATGGAAAAATAAATATTCCACGCAAGCCAGGCATTGTGTTTCATGCCTATGGTTCCTATACTTAAAAAATCCTCCAGGAAAATAAAAAGTACGAAGACAAGTGAGTTTTAGGTCAGTCTGGACTATGTATCAAAACTTGGTCTCAGACAGACATGGTGGCATATATACAATTTCATCTTTTACATATACATTTAATCTGTAAGCATATTCTGAGTTTGAGGCTAGTCTGGTCTAAAGAGTGAGTTGCAGGTCAGCAAAGGCTACATAGAGAAACCCTATCTCAGAAAAAGAAAAATCAAGCAAACAAAAAATCTCAGTCTCAAAATAAACACATGCATTCTCTTTTCCTCTGCTTCTTTCTTACTCTACCCCCCACCTCCTCCACATAAGCAGAAGCCCTAAGCAAACATGGATACTTATTCTTACAAAGAAAAATAAACAAGACAAAAACTGTAAAACCACACAGTAAAGGTCATTGAATAATGATTATAGGATCAATTGCATAAAAGAACAAAAATTTTTCGTGTGTACATACCTATTTAAAAAGCCTTCAATTATGTAAAGCAAACATTGAGGTCTAAAGACAGATATAGGTTACAGTGGGATGACAGAGAGTAACTAACTTCTCACTTGTCTCAATGGGCAGATCACAATGACAAAACATCCAATAAACAAATATCAACATTAAACTATACTACATATCATTATCATTTATAGATTGCTTATATAACATTTTTTTCTTATTGAATAGCTGCAGCACATTGTTGGGTTTTTTTTCTCGAGCTCATGAAACATTCCCTAGAATAAATCATATATTAGGGTCCAGAACAAGTTTTAACTAATTTAAAAATATTACTAACCATAATGGAATAAGACTAAAAATTAACAACAAAAAACACCCAGATGTTCAAAGTTCCAAGGACAGTTACCCAGGTGCTCTGAATTAATCACGACTCATTAAAGAAATCAAAAGTTTATGAAAATAGAAGCATAACAAACAAAAACCTAAAGGATACAGCAGAAAAAAAAACAATGTTAAAATTGGTGATAATGAATGCCTCCATCAAAAATAAAAATATTTAAATAAAACAATCTATTGATACAGCTCAAGGATCTACATAGGAAAGAACAAAGAAAACTCAAAATTAGCAAAATGAAATAATGAGATCATAGCAGACTCCCACCCCACACACCCCCATCAATGCCTGAGGCAGGTGAGAGCACTGCCCTGAGGTCAGAAGGGCAGGAGAGCTGCCACCGGAACCCTCAGGAGAGCAGGCCCTGTACCTTGCCTGGGCAGCCAAATCAAGCTGATCCTGGCAGAGGTCTGGGTGAGCCAGTCTCAAAGTTGTTTACATGGGAGAACTATCCGATTACTCATCTGTCATGTAGCAGTATGGCTGGGAGAAGTCACCTACTCCCATCTCCCCCGCCAATGTCTGAGGCAGGTGGGAAAGTTGCCCCTAAAGTAAGAAGGGTAAGGGCAGGAGAGCTGTCCCTGCCCCTCATCTAGTGCAGTACTCCGGAGAGTGGCCCCTAGACCACGCTTGGGCAACGCAGTAGAGCTGGCCCTGAAGATGTAGGTGTGGAAAATCTGACCCTGAGAATATGAAAGCAGGAGCTGTAGGGGGTGAATTCACCAAGGCAATGGCAGGTGTGCTCACCCTAGGGTCGAGGACAAGGGAGAGCTGGCAGGCTGACCAACCTTGCAAATACCCGGACCCAGAACCATTTATGGATTGGCCCATCCCAACATCTGTGAAGTGCTGGAGCCCATGGAGGGACTGGTCCCGCAGACCCAAAGCTGCAGGGCCTCCACAACACAGAGCAACAGCAGGATAACCCAGAGGAGTTTCAGTGAGGGGCCAGCACCACTAGTGTAGCAGAAACTGGAAGCCTCAAACCAGACCAATGACTCTCACAATGAACGCTTGTAGATAAAGATATATGGACAAAATGGCTTACTGCACGACTCACTACGCCACATTACAACTTCCATGATGAGACTTTTTGTCTTTTCTTCTCTTTTTGTTCTCTTAAATTTTATTTGGAGAGCTGCAAGTCAGAGGGCAGATATGCAGAGATGGGAAATAAATGGGGTTGAGATGTGAGATGTAAGATGTGAAAAACACAAAGAATAAATAAAAAGAAAGTTTTAAAAAGATCATAGCAGAAATAAATAAAAATGAAATTAAAAATTTATATTTTATTGGGGTTGATATTTAGAATATTCAAAGAAATCTAAAATTTCAACAGAAAAATAAACAAATAACACAACTGAAAAATAAGCAAAAAAGGCCAGCAAGATGACTTGGGAGGTGAAAGTACTTGCCCTCAAGCCTATGATGTGAGTTTGATTTCTAAAATCTATATGATGGAAGGAAATAAGCAAATCCCACCACAATTTGTCCTCTGACCTCCTCTGTAGTTGAGCTGTGCCCCATGTGTATGTATAAGTACGTGTATATGTATAAGAACACACACAGTTAATTAATGAATTTAAATGGGCAATAGAATTAATAGTTGTTTTCCACGGAAAGCATACAAGTGGCTAGCAGCTAAGTAAAAAGTGTTCCGCTTCATTGCTTACAGGGAATGAAGAGAGTATCATTTAGTAACAATGGAGATTATGAGAAGCAAAATGATAACCAGTGATAGCCAGGGTGTGGACAGAAAATAGAAATAGATCCTGTAAATTCTTGGTAGGAACATAAATTAGTGAAACCAGTATGGAACACTCTGATGGATCCTCAAAATCCAGCAAGCACATCACAGGGTGTACATATATAAAGGAAATGAAATCAGTATGTAAATCATCCATGTTCCCAGGGTTATTGTGCCACTATCACAATTCCCAAGACACAATCAACGACAAGGTCCAAGAACAGATGAGCAGATATAAAAACAGCATGATACACGCACACAGTGGAAAACTAGCCAGTGACAAAACATAATGAGTCTGTGATGGCTTGGATGAAAAGAAGACCTTTTAATGAACAGGAGTGAGTGAGGCACAGAAGGTGCCGCATAATCTTTCACATGTGCGTTTCATACAAGTGAGAGTTTAAAGAGAAGAAAGGAGGTTACCAGGGACTGAGGAGTGCAGAGGGTTGGGAAGGATAGTAAAAGCTTCATTAATGGGTGCTAAATTACAGGTGCAGTAAGAAATTCCAGTTTGGTGTTGCACAGTATAGTATCTACTGAAAATAGTTATCTATAAAAACTGTATATCTATAAAAACTAGAAGAAATGACACTGAATACCTTCATTATAAGGAAAAATTATTAAATATGTATGTAATATGATTTGATAGTTATGCAATATATACTACAAACATTTCAATATGGTGTTCAATGGTATATACAACTTCATCTTTTATGTATGCATTAAAATTAAAGTAAACTCAGCTGGGCGGTAGTGGCGCAAGCCTTTAATCTGAGCACTCGGGAGGCAGAGATAGGCGGATCTCTGAGAGTTCAAGGCCAGCCTGGTCTATAAGAGCTAGTTCCAGGACAGGCTCCAAAGCTACAGAGAAACCCTGTCTCAAAAAAAAAAAAAAGAATTAAACTAAACTAAGAGAGGCTCATGCTGGCTGGTGAGGCTGAACTGTACTGTTGTAAATGTGATTAACTTAGTGTGGTCATATGCCCTCTAATTCTCTACCAACCCTACATATTCACCCCCAACTTTCTTAGACACACAAATTCTATCACTTCGCCATCCCGAAAAGAATTTAGGATGTTATAACCTGCCTTAAAAATTAATAAGGCGAGATTTATTTTTGGAAGGCATCTAAGCCATGTTTCCAGTCTTTTTAAAATCCTAAGGTCAGGGGATTTGGCTCAAACTGATAATTACAGCACTCAGGAAGCTGAGGCAGAATGATTGGCATGAATTTGAGGCCAGCCATGTCTACATAGAAAGTCTGAGGCCAGCATTGTCTATATAGTAAGGTTTGTGTTAGCCTAGATACAGAGAGAGATCCTCTCTCTCAATAAATAAATACCCGAAGAACATAAAGGGTAGAAAGACCGCACAGCTGAAAACAAGGAATAAGTGGCCAAGATGAATCTTAAAATACTGGCAGAGATAATATAGTCATTTTTCTCTCTGCCTACTCTGAGTATTGCCTCTGTAGCCTGAAATTCTCAGTTCATTGCTTTGGACTCCATCTTACACTATATTGTATTGTCTTCCTATGCCACTAATGACTAACCCTCAGGACCCTGAGCACTGAGGGTCAGAGAAACATTCATCTAGAAACATTGAGCGCAGGTCCAGACTTCCTGCTAATGTGACTTTCATTGAACACAAGCACTTGGTGATAAATTTATTATTATTATAATGATTTATGATCATAAATAAAACTGATTTATGAGGGAACGAATATTCCACATGTATCTGAAGTATATCTAGATGGTAGTCAGACATCGTTCCAGAAGTGAGATCAGAACAAAAACATTGATTTTAAAAAGGCTCCATGCTAATGGATTTAGTTGAAGAAACATGTAATCTTAGGGTAGTTTCAGAAAATGGATACCATAAGTGTAATAAAACCAGGATGGATCCAGGGTGGTGAAAAGTGCCTGGAATCAAAGTTTTTCCAAGGAAAGCTCAGCCAGACTGAAGTATGAGGAATGAGATTAAGTCATCCATTCAAAGATCTAGTTGATAAACATATACAAGGACCTAGGGATAAGAATCAGCTTAGAATTTATAAGCCAGATAGGATGCCACAGTTCATGTGCATGAGGCAGTAAAGAAAAAAGACAGGAGAAGATTCTTTAGGACCTGGCAGGGCTCCGGGAAGAGCTGAGTTTCCGGTCCAATTGCTCAAAATGGAAAAGCTAATTGGAAGATGCATATTAAGGTAGGAGTCAGTTGCATGGCTAAGTTTACCTAGATAAGAGACCACTAGCTGCTGCAAGGAGAGCAGACAGCTGGAACAAGAATAGCAGTAGGAAGGTTGGTTTGGAGACTACTACACGTGTGCAATGATGCTGGCAAGAATCAAGGTAGCAGCAAAGGATTTGGGGAGTAGTATGTCTGATTCTGGATAGAGGTGATAGGACAGGAAAGACAAGCTGGGATAGGGATGAATTCCATTAACTCTGTCTGTCACCCCATGAGAAATCATGTAGCTATTGACAGAGTGGTGACCCTGTTGCTAAGGTTCATAGTCCCTGGAGCTGATGCTTCAACCTTGTGTGACAGTCTTGGTTTCTCCAGGCAGCTTTCTACATAACTTTAAAATAAAACTCTGCCCCTCTCAAAGACTGATGCACATAACTGCTCGTACTACTTACTGAACAGTTCAATACAATAACTAATTTAATCAACTGCTATGTTGTTTATTCTTTTGTACTTGTGAAGCTACAATTGTCAGTAACATGGATAATAGTTCCTGTTGACTGGGCATATAGGTATTCTGCTAAGGAGTTCTTATATATTGCCTCAATGAATTCGCTTACCAATACTATGAAGGAAGTGGCATTATATCCCTTTAACATACAAGGCAAATGAGGCAGAGAGGTAAAATAAGTTGGGCCAAGAAGGGTGAAGAAAAAAAAAACTTGTGTATATACCCATGGATCCTTCCCCAGTATCCAAGTCTATATGAGCTGCTTCCCAATAAAGAGTAGTAAGTCAGTTCCTTCTCCTGGTACCCAACTATGCATTGCATCCTAACAATACATCATGCACACACTCCTCTAGGACCTCCCTTCACAGAGCAAACAGCCATTCTTCAAACAAGGTGCTTCCAAGCCTCTTTTTCTTGTTCCTCACCTTCTGAGGACGTTCTTTCAATTTAACATTTCCCCTTAAAATGTGGCTCCTGTACATGAATGTAGGCATCTAAGTGTGGCCCAATCATCACAAAGCTTTCCGAGCTCTTTATCTTCATAAATTCCCAGCAATCACTTCCATTGCACTAGTCTCTGCTTCCAGTTGTGTATAAAACATCCCATTGAAAAACTGACAAAACAGCACAGAGTCCTATAACAGCAAGTGAGCAAGAGAACTCATAATTTTGTGTTCTAGTCTCAACTATGCTATCCTTCAGCAATGTCCTTTGAGGAATCACTTAACTTATCAGCATGCCCTTACTCCCTTTGTCAAAATAGAAATATTACCTGCTTTGCAGAGCTACTGTAGAAATTGGATGGGATAACCTAAGCATAGGAATTGACATCACCAATACAGAGGAACAGATGAAGAAAATGTTGTCACACAAAGCAGTTTTATTTAGCCTTAAAGGATAATAAAGCTATGTCATTTGAAGGAAAAAAGATATAATTAGAGATAATATTGTTAAGCAAATTCAGCTAATCTCAGGGAGATAAATATATCCTTTCAAATATGATTCCTCTGTTTTATATAAATTCATAGATTTGCAAAACATATATATGACAAAATAATCTAGGGGAACTCTAAAACAATTTTAGGACTTATTGGTATTTATTTTTATTTTTTTATTTAGTAGAAAATTCCGGTATAAATAAGCTTCCTTCTCTAAATCTCAATTATCTAAAAAAATTCATTGTATGTATTCATTGTATATATTATATAAGGACATTTTCATACAAGTGTATATTAGTTACTGTTCTGTTGCTGCAAAGAGACACCATGACCAAGGCAACTCTTACTAAAGAAATAAATTCACTGGGGGCTTGTTTACAATTTTAGTTCATGATCTTTATGGCAGGAAACAGACAGGCATATTTTAGAGTTCTAAGAAGGAAAACTCCTAAGTGTGACTGGAAATCACAAGCCTGTACATATTATTTCATGAAAGTTAAAGATACCCCTAACTTCAAGGATCAGACCATAAGCCTGAAACTACTAATCATTTATAGTACTGAGTACAAGGACAGAGGCTGTGTCCCTGCTCTACCTTGGGTCTGCCATACATGGTGCCTCCGTCGATTTCTCTGAAATGCCATTCCTAGGTGATCAGTGGCAGCAGTCAAAATCCCTTACTCAATGAACAGTCTGAAAAGGATATGAAACAACATATACGAAATATCTATCATGTTGTCCGGCCTACAATGAGTATCCAGAAGGACAGAGTGCTTACTTGTATTCATCAGAATGTATTTCTTAAGTTCCAATTCTATGCTGGGCATGGTTCTTGGAGGCTAAAGATGGCACTGAATGAAGCCCCCATTATGCTGCTTATAGCCTGGTGGAAGAACACTGATAGTAAACCAGTATGTTAGGTAGTAATAAATGTTTGAAGAAATATAAAGCAAGAAGGATAAGACAGTGTGGGCTTGCGACTTTTAAAGAGTACTTGGGAAGAAAGCTCTGATTACTGGGAACTGACCCCCAGGGTGAAGGGTTGTACCTGGACTGATTTCTGAAGTCAACAGCAGGGAAATGAATCATTCCATCCTTGTACCTTGGTTTCTTCTAACTTGTTTTCTTTGTTAACAAATAAGTTCATTTTAGTGCAGCTTGTTATCAGTCAGAAGATAAGTTTCATGTGGCAACTCTCTAATGAATAAAACATTGCCAGAGAGCACAAGCAGAACTTGATACATTAGACATTACATACAGAGCATCAGGAATGCAAGCAGTGCCACTGCTACAGGAAGCAAAGATCACACACGTCCCCAGGTGCTTAGGAGTAGAAAGATATTTCCATAATTGAATAACACTCCCTTGATCTGTTTGATTGTTTAAGAAATAACTATGGTTTTTTGTCAAATAACCTAAAAATACATTGAGATGAGCAAGTGAACTCCATAGGAACATCCCAAACTAGAAACCTTTTCAGATCAAGGCCTTTCTCACTCCTGGCACTGGAAGGCTCCAAAGTAAAGCTCATTTCAGTTTGTTTTGTTTAGTTTTGCTTTTTCGAGACAGTGTTTCTCTGTGTAACACTCTGGCTGTACTGGAACTCACTTTGCAGACCATGCTGGCCTTGAACCCACAAAGATCTGCCTGCCTCTGACTCCTCAGTGATGGAGTTAAAGGCATGCTCCACCACTGCCCACCTTCATTTCAATTTGCTTAGCTCTTTAGATTCTTGCATTACCTATGATATTAGAAGTCACAGGTACTGTCCTACTGAGTATCTTTTATTCAAAATGGGATCATTAAAATGTTTCCAGTCTGGAAATTTGTTCTGATTTTGGAACATAATCATATGCATTCTGAGATTATATTAAGGATGGAACTCGAGTTTCAACAAGAAATTCATTCTTATTTCATATATATCTTGAATGCAGTGCCAGACAGTAATGTTACATGATATTTTTAATTAGTCTGCATTTTCGCTACAGCCCATCACAAGAAGTCAAGTGGAGATTGTAACTGTGGAATCAAAATGCCACTCATGTTTCAGATTTTGGAGTACTTCAGACCTTGTACTAGACACATTCAACCTGCATACACAAAGACAGAAAGAGAGTCTACAACACACATTTTAAGCAAACTTGTAGGTATTTACTAGAGAAGATAGCTTATAAACAAACATTTGTGGAGAAGTGGGATGTGTAAAATAAAGGAAGTGTGGGGCTGAAGGGAAGGAAAGAGGAAGGCAGGAATAGAAGAGTATAACCTGGAAGCCACACTTCAGTCACACTTTGAACAATGAAAAATGGACAAGTGAATGAGACATCCATGCAGAGTGCACGCAAACACGCAGTTCAAATGCAGTCTATTATTCTGAAACAGGATTGTACATTAAGAAGGAGCTGAGAAGAGCTGAGGAACTCAGTCAGTAAAATTCTTATCACGTTAGCATGAGGACCCGAGTTCAATCCCCAGAACCCACTGAAAACGAACGCATGGTAGCTTAATCTTGTAATCCCAATGTGGGAAAGTGGTGACAAGTGAAGTTGAAGTGAGCAGACAGCCAAGCCTAATTGGTGATCCCCTGGACCTAATAAGAGACTGTGTCTCAAAAAACACAGTAAAAACGAATGATACTCACAGTTGACCTCAAGCCTCTACATGCACAGACACATATGTAAATATACACTACCACACAAACCACCAACTACTCAAGCACACAAACATGCACACATGCAGGCACACACACCTGTGCACACACACCTGTGCACACACACATGCATACACACACCAAAGTAAAAAGAGCTGGAAACAGAGTTCTAAGTGTTGAGGGGCACAGAATAGAAAAGTACCTACGTCAGGAGCGGTTCAAAGAGGTGGGAGAGGTCTTAGCTCAAAGAACTGAGTGGACTCCTTCTTTATTGTCATGTATCTGAAGACAGAATTTGAACAGCTTTGCATTTAAAATTAAGCATGCACATATTCCCCTATTAATTTTATTCCTCATTGTCATTTAGGCATTTGATGCCCAATTTTAATAACATAATTTGTGGCCTGAGAGCTGTCTTTATTCTGTACCCTCCAGATTCACACCTGAATGAATGAAATAGAATTTATATCTGGTGAAAGGTAACAGATTAATAGCCCCATAAATTGATCTATTCATCCATATACTAAGAGTAGAAAATCTAAAAAGAGGCAGTTCAATCTAACATCTTCTATTATTATGCTTTAAAACAGAAACCCAGGAAAATGAGATAAAAATTTATAACCCCAGACCAAAGAGTAAGTTTCTGGTCATGCTTGGTTTCTGGGACCTCTCAGAGTGACACTTTCAAGCAGAAATTCCTTATTTTAATAAAAATTATGTTATCTGTATATTATATCAAATATAAATGCTTCATAGTTTTACTGATACATAAAGAAGACATTAAAATATGATTTATTCTAGATGCTGGACAATAAGTAATAAGATGATGGTGGTGATAGTAGATAAATATAAAGAGACGTGCAGGCTGATAAAATGCTTTTTTTAAGAAAGGAAAGGAGGGTTGCACTTAATAATATTTCATCACCTGTAACTAGGATCAGGGTCATTAAATACATAGTGGCATGCTGCCGCCCTCCATCTTCTCAGAGGACGAACACTCAGAGTCTAGGAGCCTTCTTCCAGACACAGTCCTCAGTCACTTGCCCCACAATGGCCACTGAGAGCTGGTAGCCAGAGTACAGTATCCTAGGCTGGCAGATTCCTTCCATTTTCCAAACAGTTCAACTTTTCTCTATCTAAATTCCTCTTCTGTTATATCAGCAGCTGTTTTCTTAAAACCCAAAGCTAACCATATCATAAACCCATGTTAAAAGCCTCTGTTGGTTCTTCAGAACCCAGAACGTTAAATATGAAGTTTTCCTCCTAGCCTACCTAACAGGCCTTTTAGATTCATTTTATCTGCATTCTAGGCCATTTTTCAAGTTTTTTCCTGTTATACGCCCTTGTGAGCCACCCAAACCAACCCCAGGCATTGAAAGCCTTGAAACAACACATGGATTTTGTACTTTCTATTTCATCACTCTCCTTTTCTATGCGATTTTTCATCCTGCAAAGCAGATATCAAATAAATGTTACATCCCAGTCAAGGCCTTCCTTTAAGGGACATCTGATAGTATCCATTCCCTCCGATTCAAGGCACACCCCTTTCCTACTCTCAGCACATGAAGCTCAAGAGGAGATGCATTAAATATCACATGACGTGGACCTGACCAATGAGAATGGCATTGTCTGAGAACACAGAGACTGACTTAAACATGGGTAGATAATGACAGCTAGATCAGAAAACCTTCTCTGGTTTTCTTGAGTCTTCCAAACCAGTTTTCAAAGGCAAAAAATAAATATCTGATATGAAGTAATACAATGGCTGTGGTAGGCTATTTCTTCCCTGACAGGAGAGAGTTCGGCAGGAAAATTAAGCCTTAGCCTAGGAAGTAGTAGTCAAGATAGACGCATAAAGGATATGTCTAGTTACATGGAGAAATCCTGTCTCGAGAAAAGCAACAACAACAACAACAAAAAGATATTTTTAATGGACTGTATCGGGCCCCTGGATTTATTTTTAATTTGCATTAAGTTTAGTTTTTCTTATTGGCAAAAGGAAATGATCCAGCCGGAGCATCCTCCAGGAAGAATGGATCACTGGATCTCTTGTGGTTCCACAGAGCTCTTTAAAAACTCTAGAGTAGCAATTATGGTGTTCTATTTATGTTACTTGCTTGCACAGCGCAGTCATGTGAACAGTGGCTGAAGCTTATTCATCTTTGGTTCTACAGAGGTATCTGTTGAATGAACGGGGCCAAAGAATGCAACCCCATACCATATTTCTAATACCATTAGTTTCTTAAATTTGCAACACTCAAAATTCAATGAGTCCCACATGCCCCCATTCCCCTCAATTGTGTCAGGATTTCCTGTGAACACAGAGGTGGCAAGTAGTTCCAGACGTTCTTGTAAATCTCTGAGATCATGAACTACCTGTTCCAGTGGAATGAGGCATAAGTGAGAATTTCCCTGAGACTAATGTGCTTAGAAATAGGATATTGAATTTTTATTTTACAGGTTGAAATTACTGAGAAATCTAATGATTTTATATACAAATTATGAAAAATAAAACTCAATCCAATCATCCAATCTTTTTGGCTAATAGTGCCATAGATAAAGATAAAATAAATGCCAACTTTTTCAAAGTGTATCTCAAGGTGATAACAACATTAGGTAATATTGGATATTTTTCTTCTTATTTCTCTATTTTCAAATTATAAATATGAATTTATATTAAGAAAATAACTGTCTTTTTACTTTAAACATGTGACTCTCTGCATCTGTCTGGTTTTTGTAGATTTTCTTCAACTCTTTTCCTCCTGTTTGTTCATTTTGCCCTATTCCAATGTGTGTTGGTTTTTGTTTTATCTTTTACTTTATTAGTATTCCTTAGATGTCTGTTTGTTTTCTAATGAGAGACAGGAAAGGGGGTGGATCAATATGGAAGGGGAAGTAGGGAGGAACCAGGAGGAGTAGAGGAAGAAGAAACTATAATCAGAATATATTGTATTAAATCTATTTTTAATAAAAGAAAATAGTAAATAAACATGAACTTTCATTATTCATATCATGTCTCCTGTGTGGTCCAATATATAGGAAGATGAAAGAAATATATTTTGAAATGACAGAGTCTTAACTTTGGCACTTAAGCCGCATATGTACATACTTCCCTAGACCCTGACATCAGGGACAGAGTTATAAATGACGGCACTGTTCTGCAGTCCATTGGTGGCTTTGCAGATGTAACCCCTGACTTCTTCAGTAAAGCATTCCCTCTAGAACCCTAAGTGAGCATGCCACTAATCATATATTTCATCTGAGAATATTCACATTCTACAGTTTAGAAATAATAAATGTGCATCATGATATTGCCACATGGCAGCCAAAATGAATCATATTTGCAAGGAAAAGTCCATGCAGTTGCTCACAGCCTCTGTTCTTGAGTTCTAGCTAAAAATAAACACAAGAAAAGTCAGTCTCTCCCTCAGCTGACACTCAGTGTAGAGTAGAAGGAGAAAATCCTGACGAATGTGAGTAGCATATACCAGGCACCTTTGTGCAAGAAAACACTACAAATAGAAATGGGTGTCAACATGGTTGACCATGACCTCACCTTCACAGGATCAGTCTGGAGATCCATGCAAATTCTTAGATGCATGCAGGCGTCACCTGATTTCCATCTAAACCTCCACACCCATCAATTTCAGAACCAGTCTAGACTAAGTTTTCTAAAACTTATCCTAAGATCAGCTCACATTAAGCATCACCTGTACCCAGCAGGGATCTGTTCATATCGGTGCATTGGCTGATCTTAGAATCAATTCTTCCATTATGGTAAATTTCAAGGTTCCAGTGTCATCTCACTGAACATGGAGTTGGCAAGAACTGCTTCATGCCTATTACTATATAGACATTGAACATGTAAATAACTTCAAGAGTATGTATGATAGAAAAAGAATGAGAACTGAAAATCACCTTTGCCTGAAGATACTATAATAATATTAGAGTATAAATTATATATTGTTTATACTCTTGTAAAAATCTATAATTACTAAAACAAATATTTGTTTTTATTGTTATATTGTTTTACTAACACAGTTGGTGATACCTTTATATACCTTAACTTTAAATAATTTCTGTTTAATATTTTATTTATAAAATCTCTTCAAGTTTAACATCTGCCACTTGCAAGTCCTTATGAGATAGCTCAGCACATCACCGGGCCGGGCCCTGGGATATAGTCTAAGAATACATGAATACAGTATGCTCTCTGCCCACCTAAAGGCCTCAATCCAGATGTAAAAGAGACAGAGATGTAAAGAAATTACAACAAAGAAGAAAGTGCCAAGTGCAAATATCTTCAAACTACAGAGAGTACAAACAGGCCTAAAAGGAGAGTCAGGGGAGAAATTCAGAAAATATCTTGTAGAAAATGCATCATTTGATCTGAGTCCCAAAGCACACTCAGACGTGGATAAGAAAGAGAGTGCACATGGCACTCCCCAAAGAAACAGCAAGGACAAAGGGTTTAAATGCATAAAAAAAGCCAGATATTATCTAGGGGGTGCAGTATATTTGTAACCTAGAAATCAAGTGAAGGAGAAATAAGAAATGAATGCTGAAGACCCTTTTTATGTCAAGAAAACACTATCTACATGAACTAGACTTCTCTTAAAAATGTGGGGTGGCTAGAGCGATAGCTCAGCAGTCAAGAGCACAGTCTGCTCTTACAAATGACCCAGTTTTGATTCCCAGAACCCACATGCTGACTCGCAACCATCTGTAACTCCATTTCTAGGTGATTCAGTGCCTTCTCGGGCCTCCACGGTACCAGGTATGCATGCAGTATACAGACATACACACAAGCAAAGCAATCAAACACATAAAATAAATTATAATTTAACATTTATTTTGAGATGCACATGGTGACTGATACCTCTACAGAGTAAGATCCTGTCTCAGAAGAGAGTTAACTAAGGTAGAAAAGATGCATAAATTTAATATTTATTAACTTGAGTTTGAGTATATGTACACATTCATGACTCTAACACCAAAGAAAAGCACTTTCAAAATGTTTTCATGTTGTATTATGTTTGTGTTGTTATTGTTGTATGTTTGTTTCAACCAGAACTTTTGTATATGTTTGGAAAAGTATTATATATTATTGTATGCACATGTTCATACAGTATGTTCATTTGTGCCTGCAAATGCTCATGTGTACACATGCATGTGAAGACCAGAGGTTGACATTACATGTCTTTCTTAATCACTGCCCATATTATTTTTTGAACCTGGAGAATCACCAGCTCAGCTATGCTGCCTAGCCAGCAAGGCCTGAGTATCTGCCTGCCTCCTTCTCCTGGGTGCACTATCCTGTACAACCTTTTACGTGAGTGTCAAGGATCTAAACTCGGGTCCTCACATTTGCCCAGCCAGTACTTTATCTACTGATCCATCTATTTCCTCAAACCCCCCAGGGCTCTGACACAGGTTCCTCTCCACATACCATGCATAGTACTAGTTGATAACAGTAGGAGCTCAGTAACACACGCCTTTCTAAAATATTTTTTTTCCTCAGTAAGACAAGCTTTATACCCATTGAGATACATGACCCTTTTATTGCTCTCCAGCTCCTCACAGCCACCACTATACTCTATGCTTCTAAGTATGATAATTTTGCCTTCCTTTTGTACATGGAATCATATAGTGCATAACCTGTAATTGTTTGTTTGAATGTCTTAATGTCTTCTAAGTTTATCCACACTGTCACAAATTGCAGGAGTCCATAATTTTTAAGGCTGGGTAAAATAATATTCCAGGGCTTGTATGCATATTGTCACAGTTTGTTTCCTATTTCTGTAGTAAAGACCATGAGCAAAAGCAACTTGTGGAAGAAAGGATGTATGTGGCTTACACATCCCATTCACTGTCCATCATGAAATGAAGTCTCAAAGTTAAATTCAATCAGGGTAGGAATCTGGAAGCAGGAACTGAAGCAGAGATCATGAATGGATGTTCCTTCTTAGCTTGATCTATAATAGCTTACTCTGTTTGTTTTCTTGAAGAACCCAGGGCTTCCAACACAAAGCTATCACTGCCACAGTATAGTAGTTTCTCTCATATTAATCATTGGTTAATAAGATGCCCCACAGACTTGCCTACAGGACAATCTGATGGATAAGTTTCCTCAACAGAAGTTCCCAAATGACCCAGGCTTGTATCAAGTTGACAAAAAAAAAAGTCTACTAACATATTCCTTACCCACTCATCTGTCAATGAATATGGGATGCTCCCATATCTTGAATATTTTGTAAAACGCTGTTTTGAGATGACACAAATACATCTCAAAAATACTGATTTGAATTCTTTTGGAGACATATCCAAGTGTGGAATTGCTAACTCATATGGTAGCTCTATTTTAGAACTTAAAATATATGGTTCCTAAATAAATAAGAATTTCAGTATTTGTGCGCTGTTTAACATTCTACTAGAGACAGAGAAAGTGTCTTGGAATATGTAAGAGATTTTCAAAATGAATTACATACCATATCCATTTTGAATAGATCACAAAAGCCACACTAAGCAATAGTAAATGAAAGACCATTTGCAAAGTACTAAATATTACCTCTAAACTTCTATGTTGTGATTCAAGCCTTCAGTGGATTTAAGTGGTGGTACTTTTGTAATTTATTAAATCACAAGTATTGAGTTCTCATGAGTCATGTCCTTACAAAAGAGACCTCGGAGAGCTAGCTAGGTCATTCCACAATAGAAAGAAATCAGGATGTCACCCTCTGTGCACCAAGAAGTGCACCCATCCAAGATAGGAGATCTGCCAAGTCTTGATCGCATACGTTTCAAACTCTAGAACAATAAGAAGTGACTTCCTATTGCTGGGACTTTTTCCCCTTTTATTGAAAATGTTTTTTTTCCTCACAAAATATATCTTGATTATAGTTTTTCCTCCTTTTACTCCTCCTAATTTAGCCCCCACCAATCCTCCCATCCCTTTCTGTCTCTCATTAGAAAAAAAAAAACAGGCTTCTAAGGGATAATAATAAAATAAAATACAATGTAACAAGATAAAACAAAAACTAATATATCAGAATTTAACAAAACAAATAAACAGGAGGGAAAGAGCCCAATAAAAGGCACAAGAAACAGAGACCAACTTCTTCACATACTCAGGGATCCCATGAAAACACGAAACTCGAAGCCATAATATATATGCAAAGGACCTGCAGGGTAAAGATAGGGAAGAAAATATATATAAATAAAATACAATCAAACAATAGATAAAAATTGAGGAAAAAAAAGGAATGCCCTGACATAATATTGTCAAACAAGGACCCTCCAAAGATGCCACTGAGTTTGTTTTCTGTTGCTCATCTACTGCTGTGCATGCAGCCTTTCCTTAAAGAGTGGCTTCTCTCTAGTGAGACTCCCTTGAAGAACCCTAATTTCACATGTGTAAGTGGTTATCATTTGGAGATTGTTTCTGGGCTAGGGATCAGAGCATGTGTCCATATCTCTTTTCTGCTCTAGGGCTCCATCTGGGGCCGACAGGTGCAGAACCTACACATGCTGCATCAGTCTTTGCATTTGTGTGTGCAACGTGTTGATTTACAGGGCCTTGCTTTCTTGCTGTCCTCCAAACTCTCTAACTCTTACACTCTTCTGCCTCCTCTTTTGCAGAGTTCCCTTAGCCCAGAGGGGAGGGATCTGATGGAGACATCCCATTTGGGCTGAGTGTTCCAAAATCTTTCACTCTCTGCAGAATAACAGTCTATGATGAGTCTCTGTATTTGTTCCCAGATGCTGCAGGAGGAAGCTTCTTTTGTGATGACTGCGCAAGACACTGATCTATGAGTATAGCAGAGTGTCATTAGGAGTCATTTTATTGCTATATTTTGTTTATTAGAACAGTATTGGTACCTTACATCCCTTGGCTATCTACTCTTAGGTTCTTGGTCACACAGTAGTGTCAGGTATGGGTGACATCTTGTGGAGTGGGCTTAAAGCCAAATCAGACTTTGGTTGGTTTCTCCCACAAGCATTGTGCCACTATTGCCCTGGCATTTATCTTGCAGGCAAGATACCATTGCCATTTAAAGAGTCTGTGGCTGGTTTGACATTTAGACATTTCCTTTGACAGCCTGCACAGTAGCTTCCTATAGCAAAGACACTAGAAAATAAAAGCAAAGGCCCTATGTAGGCATCAGGCTTGACTTTTCCAATAAGTTGTACAGGTGCTGTCTTCAGCAATGGGGCCTTGCTATCAGTTTTCAGAGAATAAACTGTACTATTGGCAGCAGCCTAGATTGTTTGGGGATTCCCATAGAACCCCTTTGGCTAACAACCCACTAGATGTAACCCAATTCCAATACTAGAAGCTACGTTTGGTGACAAGAGATGACCAGCTGGGGCTCTGTCATTCCCATTATTTGCCAATTTCATTTAGAGCACCTTCATATATGTATATACTTTAGGAAGCTTCTATTGTATTAGGGTTCCACTCTGCCGCTCAAACTTCCATTTATTTTAGCTGTTTTCCCATATTTCTTCCCTTTGCCCCCCTCTCCTCCCCCTCCCCTTTGGTCCTTCCATTCCAGTCCTTCCTCCATCCATCCACAACTATCTATTATTCTATTTACCTTTCCTCAGGAGTGTTAGCTGTGCCCTCCAGTCCCTTACTCTATGTGTAACCTCTGTAGTTCAATGGTCTCTAACTTCGTTGTCATTGACTTAACAGTTAAATATCCACATATAAGCAAATACATACCACAGTTGCCTTTCTGGGTCTAGGTTAACTCTTTCAGGTTGATTTTTTCCTAGTTTCATCCATTAATTTCAGGATTTCATTTTGTTTTTATAATTGCTGAGTAATACCCTATTTTGTTAATGTACCACATTTTCTTTATCCATTCTTCTGATGAGGGGCATTTGGTTATTTCTCATTACTGGCTATTATGAATAAAACAGAAATGAACATGGTTGAGCAAGTGTTTCTGAGGTAAGATGAAGCACCATTGGGTATTTGCCAAAGTGGTATAGCTGGATCTTAAGGTAGATTAATTCCCATCTCCCTGAGGAACCATGACACTGATCTCCACAGTGACTATACAAGTTTGCAGTGGATGAGTGTCTACCTTGCTCCACATCCTTGTCAGTATCATTTGTCACTTGTCTTATTGATCTTAGCCATTCTGACATGTATAAGATAAAATATCAGAATAGTTTTCATTTGTATTTTCCTGATGACTAAGTATTTTGAATATTTCGTTAGGTGTTTCTCAGCCATTTAATATTCTTCTATTGAGAATTCTATTTATATCTGTGTCCCATTTTAATGGGTTGTTTTCTTGATATTTAGTTTTCTGACTTCTGTATATATTTTAGATATTAGTCCTCTATCAGCTACTGAGTTTGCATTCTGTAGACTGCCGCTTTGTCCAAATTATGCTATCCTTTGCTATGCAGAAGTTTCTCAGTTTCATGAAGTACCATTAATTGTTGACCTTAGTGCCTATGTTAACAGTGTTCTGTTCAGAAAGCCTTTTCCTGTTCCAATGAATTCAAATCGATTCTCCACTTTCTCTTCCATCAGGCTGAGTGCATAGGCTTTTATGTTGAGGTCTTTGATTCATTTGAACTTGAGTTTTGTGAAGGGTGATAGGTATGGGTCTCTTTGCATTCTTATACATGAAGACATCCGGTTTGACCATCACCATTTGTTGAAGATGCTGTCTTTTATTGCAGTATATGTTTCTGCCTTGTTTTCAAAAATCAGGTGTTCATAGTGTATGAATTTATGTCTGGGTCTTCAGTTGAATTCCATTGATTAACATGCCCATTTTGGTATCAATACCATACTACTTTTATTATTATAGCTCTGTAGTAAAATTTGAGGTTGGAATTGGTGATACCTCCAGCAGTTCTTGAATTCTTCAGGACTGTTTTAATTATCATGATTTTTTTGTGTTTGTATATGAAGCTTAAAATGGTCTTTTCAAGACCTGTGAGAAATGATGTTGGAATTTTAATGGGGACTGCAATTAATCTATAGGGTGCTTTTGGTAGAATGTCTATTTTTAACAATTTTAATCCTACTAATTTATGAACATGGGAAATCTTCCCATCTTCTGATATCTTCTTCAGTTTCTTTCCCCAGTGTTTTAAGGTTTTTATTTTCACTTGCTTATTAAGGTTATCCAAAGATATTTCATATTGTTTGAGGCTACTGTGAAAGTGTTATTTCTCTGATTTCTCAGTCCACTTGTCATTTGCATATAGAAAGACTACTGATGTGATTTTGTGAGTTAATTTTGAATCCAGCAACTTTGCTGAACATGTTTATCAGCAAAAAGAGTTTCTCAGTAGAATCTTTAGAGTCACTTATGTATACTGCCATATCATCTGCAAATAGCAATACTTTGACTTTTTCCTTTCCAATTCTTATCCCCTTGATTTCCTTCAATTAGACACCTTATTGCTCTACCTAATACTTCAAGTACTATACTGAGTATGAACAGAGAGAGTGGTGAACTTCTTTGCAATTTCAGTGGAATTGCTTTGATTTTCTCTCTATTTCAGTTGATGTTAGTTATGGGCTTACTGTAAAATGCTTTTATTATGTTTATGTTTAGGTAATTCTCCTGTATTCCTAATATCTCTGGGACTTTTATTATGAAGGAGTGTTGGATTTTTTTTTTCAAATGCTTTTTCTGCATCTAATGAGATGATCATGTGGTTTCAGTAGGCTTATATGGTAGATTACATTTATCAATTTCCATATGCTGAACCACCCCATATCTCTGGGATGAAGACTGCTTAATCATGGTTAATGATTTTTTGATGTGTTCTTGGATATTGAGGATTTTCGCATCTACATTCATAAGGGAAATTGGTCTGTAATTTTCTTTGTTGGATTTTTTATGTGATTTGGTTATCAGGGTAAGTGTGATCTTGTAAAACAAATTGGGCAATGTTACTTCTATTTTTATCTTGTGGAATAATTCGAAGAGTATTGGCATAAATTCTTCTTTGAAAGTCTGGTAGAATTCTGAATTACAACCATCTGCTCAGGGCTTTTTTTGGTTGGGAGACTGATTCTATTTTGCAAGGGGTCTATTTAAATTGCTTATCTGATCTTCATTTAACTTTGGTACATGTTGTGGATCAAGAAAATTATCCATTTTCTTTTAGATTCTCCAATTTGGTGAAGTACAGATTTTTAAAGTATGTCTTTATGATTCTCTGGATTTCCTCAGTATCTGATGTTACGTTAATTTGGTTATTCTCTCTCCACCTTTTACTTGATTTGAATAAGCATTTATCAGTCTTATGATTCTTTATTTATTTTATTTGTTTGTCTTTGTTTTGTGGATTTCATCCATGAGTTTGACTATTTCTTGCAATCTACTCTTTTTGGGTGTGATTTCTTCTGTTTGTTACAGAGATTTCATGTGTGCTGTTGCCAGTATGAGCTTCTTTTTGTAGGCATTTAGTGCTATGAGCTTGCCTCTTAGAACCACCTAATTGTGTCCCATAAGTTTGGGTGTACTATGTACTCATTTTTATTCGTCTAGAAATTTTTATCTTGACATATTTTCCCTTTAGTAGAGAGTTGCTCAGTTTCCATGAGTTTGTAAGCTTTCTGCTGTTTCTGTTGTTGATGACATCCAGCCTTTAATCCATGATAGTCAGATAGTAATGAGGGTATTATTTCATATTTCTTGTATTTGTCAAGACTTATTTAGGGTCCTATTGGTCTGTTTTTGGAGAAAATTATGTGAAGTGCTGAGAAGAAGGTATATTCTTTTGTATTTTGTGAAATGTTCTGTAAACATCTAGATCCATTAGATTTATAAGATCAGTTAGATCCATTATTTCTATGCAGTTTTTGTCTAAATGACCTGTCAATTGCTGACAGGGGAGTACTGAAGTTTTCCACTTATCAGTTTTTGAGGATCAATATTTGACTTAAGCTGTAGTAGTGTTTCATTTGTAAACATGGGTAACCTTTTATTTGATGCTTTTGTGTGAAGAATTACAGTGTCCTTTGGTGGATTTTTTCTTTGATGAGTATGTAGTGTCCTTCCCTATTTGTTCTAATAAGTTTTGGTTTGATCTAAATTTTGTCAGATATTAAAATTGCTACAACGGGTGTTTCTTATGTCCATTTTCTCAGAATATCTTCTTCCAATACTTTCACTCTGAGGTGAGATCTATCCTTGATGCTAAAATGTATTGGATGTAGCAGAAGGAAAGATCCTGTTTTTGAATCCACTCTGTTAGTCTTTTTATTGAAGAATTGAAACCACTGATATTGAAAGACATCAATGAGCAGTGGTTTTTTTATTCCTGTTATTATGCTGTTGTGGGTTTTTGTTGTTGTTTTGGGGAGTGTGTGCATGTATGTGTGTGGACATATGTGTGAGTTTGCATGCATGCATGTGCGCATACAATTCACTTTTTGGATTTTCTGATCTAGGACTATTTATTCCCTATGGGATTTTGAGGGGTATGGTTAAACTTCTTAGGCTGGAATTTTCCTTCTAGCACCTTCTGTAGAACTAGATATGTAGATATATATTGTTTAAATTTGGATTATCATGGAATATCTTATTTTCTCCATCTATTGTGATTGAAATGTTTGCTGGGTATAGTAGTCTGGTCTGGTATCTGTAGTCTATTAGTCTATAGAACATCTGTCCTGGCTCTCCTGACTTTTAGAGTCTCCAGTGAGTACTTAGATGCTATTCTATTAGGTCTGCCTTTATATGGTACTTGATCTTATTCCCTTAGATATTTCATATTCTTTGTTCTGCCCATTTAGTGCTTTGATTATTGTGTGCTGAGAGGACTTTCTTTTCTGGTATGGTTTACTTGGTGGTCTATGATTCATGTAACTTGACAGGCATCTCCTTTAGGTTTTGGAAATTTTTTTCTATCATTTTGTTGAAAATATTTCTGTGCCTTTAACCTGGGTTTTTTTCTCATTCCTCTATTCCTATTACTCATAGATTTAGTCTTTTCATAGTGTCCCACATTTCCTGGATGTTTTGTGCCAAGACTTTTTAGATTTAACATATTCTTTAACCAATGTATCTATTTCTTCTATCATTCTTCAATGCCTGAGATAGTTTCTTCTATCTTTTGTATTCTGTTGAAGAGGTTCCTGTTCAAGTCCTAAATTTTTTGTTTCCAGATTTTCCTCAGTTTGGGTTTCTTTATTTATTCTATTTCCACTTTCAGGTCTTGAACTCTTTTATTCATTTCCTTCCACATTGTATTTTCATAGGTTTCTTTAAGGGATTTATTCATTTCCTCTTTAAAGATCTCTATCATATTTTTAAAGACCTTTTAAAAATCTTTGCCATGTGCTTCAGCTATATTGCTATACTCACGGCCTGCTATGGTATGGTTTCTGAGCTATTGTGGAGACCTATTGCCCTGGCTGTTATTGATTGTATTTTTACTCTGACTTCTAAGCATCTGTATTTGGAAAGATTGCAATTGTAGGTGCTGATGCCTGGTCTTGCCTTTACTGAGTGGGTGTTTTGTTCCTTGGTTTCTGTCACCTTCTCTGATTCTTAGGAGAGCTGATAGTTTTGTGTTACCTGGTAGGAAATTCTTCTGGGATCCTGATGGTGTGGCCAATGGATATTCCAGGTAAAATGTGTTTCTAGGGTTTTTTTTTTCATACATTGTTTTGTTTTATTTTTTCCATTCAAAAACATAATTAAAGAAATAAAATTTTTACCTTTCTTCCCCTTCTCCCGGTCCCCTCCCACTACCCCCCACCCCACCTCTCTCCCCCTTCTTCCTCGAAAGAGGGCATGGTGCCATGCCCTGTTGGAAGTCCAAGGCCCACCCCCATCCCTCCCGGCCTAGGAAGGAGTGCATTCAAAAAGACTCGGTTCTCAAAAAGATAATACATGCAGAAGAGATAGGTCCTGGTGTCATTGTTGATGGGTTCTCCATCTGCCAACTTTTACCGCCACATTCAGAGAGTCTAGTTTGATCATATGCTTATTCAGTCCCAGTCC
The DNA here is from genome assembly GCA_004026605.1 of Ondatra zibethicus. NCBI lineage: Eukaryota > Metazoa > Chordata > Mammalia > Rodentia > Cricetidae > Ondatra > Ondatra zibethicus. The sequence continues at coordinate 37,624 of PVIU01018907.1, forward strand.
AGATGGATTGGTGCTCTCCCATTAGTTCAGGCACACTGTCTCAGTAGGTGGACCAGCCCCTCACGGTCCTAACTTCCTAACTCATCTTCTCCCACCTTCTGCTCTTCACCTGCACCTTGGGGGCTCAATCCATTGCTCTGATGTGAATGTGGGTCTCTGTTTCTATCTCCATCCATCGGATGAAATTTCTATAATGGTAATCAAGATAATCATC
>PVIU01018908.1:0-23546 GCA_004026605.1 Ondatra zibethicus
ACATCTATCCAAGACCTTCTGGCTTTCATGGTTTCCATAGAGAAGTCAGGTGTAATTCTGATAGGTTTACCTTTATACGTTACTTGGCCTTTTTCCTTTGCAGCTCTTAGTATTCTTTCTTTATTCTGTATGTTTTGTGTTTTGATTATTATATGGCGAGGGGATGTCCTTTTTTGATCCAGTCTATTTGGTGTTCTGTGTGCTTCTTGTACCCTCATAGGCATATCCATCTTTAGGTTGGGAAAGTTTTCTTCTCTAATTTTGTTGAATATATTTTCTGGGCCTTTGAGCTGTGCTTCTTCTCCTTCTTTTACCCCTATTATTCTTAGGTTTGGTCTTTTTATGGTGTGCCAGATTTCCTGGGTGTTTTGTGTTAAGAATTGTTGGATTTGTTGTTTTCTTTGATCAATGAGTTTATTTTCTCTATCGTATCTTCAGCGTCTGAGATTCTTTCTTCTATCTCTTGTATTCTGTTTGTTATATTTGTCTCTGCGGTTCCTGTTCGTTTACCCAGATTTTCCATCTCCAGCCTTCCCTCGGTTTGTGTTTTCTTCATTGCCTCCATTTCAGTTTTTATGTCTTGATCTGTTTCCATTACCTGTTTGATTGCTTTTTCTTGGTTTTCTAGGGTATCTTTGAGGAATTTATTCATTTCTTCTAACTTTTTGTTAGTTTTCTCATCCCTTTCTTCAAAGGCGTTTTTCACCTCTTCTTTAAAGTTCTCTATCACTTTCATAAAGTTACGTTTAAAGTCGATTTCTTCTATTTCTTCTGGGTTAGGTTGCTCAGGTTTTCCTGTTGAGTACTCGTTGGTTTCTGGTGTTATCATGTTGCTTTTCAGATTGTTGGAAGAATTCTTGGATTGACGCCTACCCATCTCTTCCTCTGATTTCAGTCAGGGGAGTCTCAGTGGTTTGGGGCCTCTCAGGACGGCTTGTACACACTCACCCCTCTGGATAGCCGATCTCAGTGCAGGAAGAGGAAGTCCCTTCTGGACTTCAGATCCTTCTGTACCTCCAATCTCGGCACAGGGAGAGAGATTCTTGGGGTTCCAATGTTCCACAGAGGAAAGGGCAATCTTGCTGTGAGCCGCCTCCGATCTCAGCACAGGAAGAGAGAGTGCTGGGGTACCAAAGCCCCACCGAGGAAAGGGCGATTTTGCGGGGGTAGGGGGAGTGCAGTGTCCTGTGAAACAAAGAGGCCCAGCCGCGGGGATCTTACCGCCAGGCGGTCACAGTCCTACCAGTGTGTGCCTCCGATCTCAGCACAGGAAGAGAGAGTGCTCGATAACCTATATTGTTTTGAAAGTCTCTTGGACCCCTCTGACCAAGAACTCAAAGGGAGATTTCCCATGCCTGGCATGGCTAATCTATGGCCCTTGGCGGGCATATTATCACCCTGGGTGGCATACTTAAATTTAAACCACCTACTATTTTAAGGTAAGAGCCACGCCTGGTCAAAATGTAGACACAAATGACCTTGGGATGCCCAACCCCAGCTGGCAAATCTACCACGCATCTTCTACACCTAAGGCTCAGGAAACAATCTTGAAAGAAGAAGCAGAAAGACTGTAAGAGTCTCAGAGAACTGGGATCCTGCCGTGAGATAGTCTTGTAGACTTGACAGTAAAGCTGCACCCATGTCATCTTGATAATATGGTTGCCTAAACAAGACTTGCACAATCACAACACCAACTGATATACCAGTGTGCATGGGGAAAATTCACAAGGCCCATCTCTAGACAAAGATCTATAGGCAATGAGTCCTGAGAAAAGAGTCATGTTTTTGAAAACATCTAACTCTTTCTAAGTTTTTGAACAAACTCTGCATTAATTGCCATGGTAGTTGTACCATTTTTAAATCCTACTTAAAATGAATAAAAATTCTGTATTTTCTATGTCCTTAATAAATTTGCTTACTGTCCTGGTTGGTTTTTTTTTTTTTTTTTTTTTTCAGCTTCACACAAACTTAGACATTTGGGAAGAAAAACCTCAATTGAAATTATACCTCCATCCAATTGTTTGTAGGCAAACCTGTGCGGTATTTTCTTAATTACTGACTGATGTGAAAGTTTAAGCTCACTGTTGATGGGTGCCACCTCTTGGCCAGTGGTTCTGGGTTGTCTAAGAAAGTAGGCTTCCAGTGCCCCTAGCAGTGGCACCAGGACCTGTTCCTGGAGCATGAGCTGGCTCTTTGGAACCTATTCCGTATGGTGGAATGTCTTGCCCAGCCTTGATGCAAAGTAGAGGGGAGCTTGGTCCTGCTTCTACTTAATATGCCATACTTTGTTGACTTCCATGGGAGGCCTTACCCCTTCTGAATGGAGATGGAGGAAGAGTGGATTGGGTGAGTAGAAGGGAGGTGGGGGAAGGGGACGGGAGGAGAGGAGGGAGAGGAATCTGTGGTTTGTATGTAAAATAAATAAATAAATAAATTTGAAAAAAGAAAGTAGGCTGAGTGAGTCATAAGGTGCAAACCAGTAAGCAGTATCCCCCATGGCTTCTGCTTCAGTTCCTGCCTTGAGTTCCTGTTCTTATTTCCCTCAGTGTTAGAGTGTGACCCAGTGTTGTAAATTGAAATAAACTCTTTTATTTCCAAGTTTCTTTTGGTCATGGTGTTTTATCACAGCAATAGAAACCCTGACTAGGGGTTTCTTACTTTAATTTCTTCTTGTTGTTTTGTTGGAAATTGAATCTAGTGAATCTATGCTTTTACTTGTGCAAAGTATATGTTAATACTGTTTTTTATGAGCAAATTTTTTAAGCTTGACATAATCTCACTTGTCTATTTTTGTTTTTGTTTTGCTATATGAAGAAATCACCATCAAAATGATTTCTATGTTGTCTTCTTTATATTTTCTTCTAGGGTTTATATAATTTTAGACTTCATGTTTAGATTTTTAGTCTATTTTTGAGTTAAGTTTTATATAAGGTGTCCTGTGGCTGGAGAGATGGCTCAGAGGTTAAGAGCACTGACTGTTCTTTTCGAGGTCCTGGGTTCAATTCTTAGTACCCACATGGTAGTTCACAACTATTTATAATGAGATCTGATGCCCTCAACTGAAGCACTGACATCTCTCAACTGAAGCACTGACATACACTTTATACATAATAAATAAATAAATCTTAAAAAGAGAAAAGATCCTACTTCACCATTTTGCACATGGAGATATATATAATTTTCCCAGTGCCATTTGTCAAAAGTGTCCTTTCCTAATTTACTGGTCTGAACATGATATTTCAACATTATTTGGATATATATATATATGATGTTTATATATGACTTGTCTCTCTAGTGTATTCTATTAGTCTATTTGTCTTTATGCCATAAAACACTACTGATTATAGTAGTTGTTTGTTTTTTTTAAAGTCAGGAAATATGAGTATTAACACATTTTGACCACTTGGGAGTCTTGAGAGTTCAAATGAATTTTAGAACATACTTTTCCATTTCTGAAAACAAAGCACTGTTGCTTTATAGATATTTTATTGAATATATTGATGGTTTATGTAGTATGAATAATTTTTGAAAGCTGGGCATGGCAGAGTGCGTTCCTGTAATATCTGGACTGGGCAGGAAGAAACAGGAAGATTCCCTAGGGCTTGCTGGCCAGGTGCTCTAGCCCAATGGTCAAAGTACAGGTTCAGTGAGGGATCTTGTCTCCCAAAATGCAGTGAATAAAGATTGGAAAGGGAACAAAACATTGACTTTTGGCTTTCACATGCATGTAAATGCACAGCATGATCACTTCCCCACAACTGCACCTACATAAATGAGTACATGCACACGCGCGCGCGCGCGCGCACACACACACACACACACACACACACACAGTTGAAGTATGCATTTCACCAGTAGTGTAGCTGGAAGAATGGAGGAAAACAATGCCTAGCACAGCACTGTAGTTATGGTGGTGTTGTCTCTGAGTTGCTAGAAAGTAGAATTTAATGGGAGCGGGAGTGAGCTAGTGGTAGTACTCTATTCTGTCATTTGTCAGGCAAGTACATGTACACATTTATTCTTCTTCAAAGTGTTCCTATACATATTATGTATTCTGCTGTGTCTTTGATATGCCTCAAAGTAAAATAGTTCAGTTATGATTGTGTTTCTCCTTTGTGTTGATTATACTGAATGGGATAGCATGGATGCAAGTAACAGAATATCTGACCAAACTAAGCTTAAACAATAAAGTTTCAATACTTTATACAACTAAAAGTCAGGACCAGAGAGACGGCTAGCTGGGCATTTGCAATCAAGCTTGATGACCTAGGTTCAGTCTCCAGGACTCACATGCTGAAAGGTGAGAACCAGCTTTTGGGGGGTTAGAATTTGACCTCTACATATGTATCATGACATTCTCGCTCCCATAATAAAATGTAAAAATTTAATTTTTTAAGAAATGAAGACTTGTTGCTGGAGGCTCCATACTTATTAGAGCATTTCATCTCCAAAGAACTATACTCTGCCCAATTTTTTCTTTGCTGCTATCCATAATACACTGATAATTTCTCTCTTCATGGTCAAAAGAGTGATTTGTGTCCCAGGCAACATGACTACACATGGTACCATTCCAAGCAAAAGAAAGGAGACATGGCAAAAGAATATCTTCCAAATTAAGAAACATTTACAGCAGTGTAAAAAGAAAAGCTTGAAGATAGAAGTGAGAAAATCTCCATAAAACAGTACAAGAGAAAAAGATGTTGAAAATTGAAGTGAAAACTGAAGGCATAATTGAGGAAATCCAACATCCCACAAATAGGATCTCTAGAAAGATAATATATAGAAAATCAATGGCAGGATTCATTGAATAATTCAAGATAACTAAATTAGTCTCAATGACAGTCTCCAAGCCATTTAGGAGTAGAATACTACAGTTTGAGTATGATTTAATTAAGTAAGCCCCAAGGGACCATTAGCGTGAAGATTTGCTCTATAGGATGGTGCTATTAGGAGGTGGATCTGAGGAAGAAGTATTTAGGATCATGGGGGCCATGAGGTAGTGCATGTATGACCTCTTGAATTCTTGTAGGAAGAATGCTATAAAAAGAGTAAGCTTAGCCAGGCGATGGTGGCGCACACCTTTACTTTCAGCACTCAGGGAGGCAGAGGCAGGTAGATCTCTGTGAGTTCGAGGCCAGTCTAATCTACAAAGTGAGTTCCAGGACAGCCAGAGATATACAGTGAAATCTTGTCTCAAACAACAAAACAAAAAAATAGAGTAATCCTAGCCCTGCCCACCTTACTTTTTCCTTCTGTGTGAGATGTGACTACTCACTGCAATATGCACGCCTGCTTTTGTCATCTGTCATTTGCTATGACATTCTCACCAAAATTAGTTCAGTGAAAGTGTCAGGCCCATTTACATTGAAAATTATAAATTGAACAAGCTGTGTTTATAAAGTTAGTTACCTCTCAGGCCTTTTGTTGTGGTAATGCAAAGATGACTAATACCTGTTTGCAATGGATGTGAGTTTGGGGATATTTCTATTTTGTTTTGTTTTGTCTATCCTCCAATTTACTGTGTAACCAAGGCTTGCCTTTAACTTCTGATCCTCCTGCCTTTACCTCCCAATTATTGGGATTACAGCAATGAGCCACCATGCCCAGTTGTTTAATGATCTTGAATTAATATCCCCCCTCAAACTCAATATATAATTGGTTAGACACTTGGAATTTAAAAGGACGTGATTTTCTTTCAATTTTCAGGAATATCCAGTGTACTTCATGAAACCTAATATTCATGATACTCACCTACTCAATGCCAGTAATATCTCAGACATTGTGACAAGAGGAAAAAAATTCTCATAGCATTCCAAACAGTTTCTAAGTACTACACCACATGTCTTCCTCCCTTTCCACTAAAGCAATGATGATTGACCATTTGGGGATGCTCTTCTAGAAGAGCTAGGGTTTTGTAAACAAGAGGAAGGGAGGATGGCTACCAAAAGTCAATGGTATTGGACACTAATTGGTTTTTGAGTCTTTAGCTCTTGTTTTAAGATCATATAATTTTCTTTATGTCTTGTCTGATAAATCAGACATGTTTTTTTAAAAAGATCATGTTTAAACGTGTTATTTTGATGTTAGACAGGAAAAAAATCTATGCATTCAAAACTTTAACTGGATTCATTGGGTGTTGCTGACTGTTGGATGAGTAACTCTTATTATGTAAATATGCATCCCATTTGGCTTTTCCTCATCTAAGAAACAATATGCCTAATATACACACAAATTTTGGTATATGTAAATCTAATTTTCTTTAAAGTAAGAGAAACAAACAACTAGATATATGCTTAATGAGGCTGATGCAAATTTAATTTTCTAAACCTGTGTGTTTATTTATTCATCTATTCCTCTTTCCCTCAGGAAGATCTCCGAGCTCAGGATACTTTCGTTATTTGATCTGTGAAGGTTGCAAATTGTTTTGTGTGTTTTGAAAAACAAAGATTTCTCTCTTTAAACCCTAATTTGCTTGATGAAATTATGTACCTAGTGTTGAAAAGTGTATGCAAGCATATGAATAATTTTCCTTTCTCATGAACAAGTTATTTTTTCCTGAATATAATATTTGCAAATAGAACTTCTTTAATTCAAACAAGTAATCAGGTTTTATGTATTCCCTTAGTTAGGTGAAAGCCTAATCATATTTTTAACAGGAACTTTAAGTTTATAGAATACTCAAGCCAGGATATAGCTTAAAGGGAATCTAGTGTGTTCTCTCATTTCCATATGGAAAAACTAAAGTTTAGAAGGCTAATTAAATTGTTTTAAAGCACTAAATAATGACAGAAATCACCCGTTTCAGTGGCTGTGCCTTTTGAAAATTTAATTTCACTGTGTGTGTGTGTATTTGTACAGTGTGTTTGTATGAATATGAACATGCCATGGTGCATGTATGTTGGACAGAGGACAACTTGGGAGTTGATTCTCTTCTATTTTTACATGGTTTTGATGAATCAAACACAGGTCGTCAGGCTTGCCTAGCAATTGCCTGTGCAATTGCTGTGCATTTTTATAATGTCATACATGTTGAAAACAATGGCTATCTGGAAAAAAACTGGCATTCTTCTGGAAAAGATGATGCTAAGTAGCTAAAATTCTAAACCATCTAAATTCTGTGATACAATTGAGGATTTTGGAGTACTTTTAACTCCAGGCCTCATGTATTCCAGGCTGGTGTAAATTAACTATGCTGATCCTGTTTTTGCCTCTCAGGTGCTGATATTCCAGGCCTGTGCCACCGTGCCTGTGGGGTAGTTTTAATCAAAGTTCATGTTCACTATCTTTTAAAAAGGTTCTATCATGTTTAATACTGAAAAAAGATTTCAATTTTTGCCACTTTGCAGCTACCTTTGGACTATTAAATTGTAGAAATGGAAGACATTTCAGGTTTGAGATAAGAACGTGCTTCTGTGAGAGGCTTTCTAAAGCTAGGAACGCAGCGGAAACTGGAACCTTATAGAACGGAAGAACTACTCAGTGAAAAAATACTTGGTGTATTTCTTGACTCCTCAGCATAAATCAAGGCCCAAACCCCTACTGCACTGGGTGTCACATGATTTCTCACTGCTATACACTGTTTGGGGTTAAAAGCCAGTTTATAAGCATCTCTGGTAAATCTGTAAAATATTATTCGTTATTAAAAATCTCAACCACAGTATTTTTCTGTGTGATAAAATGAAACGAAGTAACAGGCATTTATACTGTACACACAACCACTATGGTTATATCAGAGTTGTATGATGAACTACCTGTAGTTGCATGGAATACATTGTTATTCATGGAACAGATGATGGTTATTCTAAATTGTATTTTTCTCAGACATAAAATGATTAAATGTCACCTGCCACTTTAAGAAAGCAACTGTCAATACTTGTTGTTAATGATAAACTTTGAACTTTTAAGCAAATGTAGGAATTGGATAAATTTTATATAAGTCTTAATGTTTCTATTGATCTGATTTTTAAAAAACATGGTCAAAAGTAACTTGAGGAGGAAGGGATTGATTTTATCCTATAATTCCCAAGTCACAATCCTTCACTGAAGTAATTAGGGCATGAACTCAAGGCAGAAACTGAAGCAGAGACCGTTGAGGAACACTGGTTGCACCCATGGCTTCCTCAGGCCGCTTGCTATTTAATTATTTATTATTTATATTTATTATTTGTTCTTTCACATCATACCTCCTGATCTCACCCCACTCCCTCCCTACAAACTTGCCTACAGGTAATCTGATGGAGATATTTTCTCAATTAAGATTCCTCTTCCCATTTGACTCTAGCTTGTGTCAAGTTGAAAAAATAATTAACCAGAACGTAGTTTAAAATTTACTTCCTACTCTAGTTGTATGTGTTAAGGTTTACAAGATACTGTCCTGGGAGCGAGTTATAAATGACTTTTGCAGATTTGGAATTATTTCAAATAGTACACCAATTCTGTGCAATAGTCATGGCAGACTGAGTCTAACTTTCATCATAAGCCGTTCCAAAGTTAATATATGAGAGAAAATCATTCATTTACATATAAAGCAGAGAAATAATAGATAAAGCTAGAACAACAATGTGAAGAAATTTATTGGTAGTTTATTAGGCACTAAGCTCTTGACTAAAGTATGTCATATTATCTAATCAAATATCACCTTGACTGTACTGTTCATAATTATTCTTACTTTGAGACAAGAAAATACATTCCACAAACTTTAGTGACCTGAGAATCACATAGCTAGTCAGTACTTGAGCTATACCATGTAACCATCATATTTGCGATATTGAAATAATCATGCTGAGGTTTTGTAAATTCAAGTAAGAACAACTCTTCTACTGTTTCTCAAGCTGAGGAGCTTGTGTCATTTACCTCTGTGTTGTTGCTTCTACTCCGGTGATACATGAAGAGCTTTCAGTGGTCTGAGAGTATTTTAGTCAGTGTGCTATTGCTGTGAAGATACCATGAGCATGGCAACTCCTATGAAGGAGAACATCTCATTGGGGCTGGCTTACAGTTTCAGTGGTTGAGTCTATTATCAGCATGGCAGGAAGCATGGCAGCATGCTGCTGTACACGGTGCTAGAGAAGGAGCAGAGAGTTCTACATCCCCGCACACAGCAGGGAGAGCCACTAGACCTGGCTTGGGCTTTTAAAAACTCAAAGCCCATCCCTAGTGACAGACTTCCTCCAAGCAGGTCACACCTACTCCAACGAAGCAACACCTCCTAATCCTTTCAAATAGTGACCCTTCACTATTCATTTAAATTTATGAACCTATGGGTTCCATTCTTACTCAAACCACCACGAAGGGTGTTTTCATTTGAATGATGATTTAGAATATCATGACAAATTTATTTTGGATCTTGTTTATTATTTTAATTAAAACATGATATCATTGGGCTGAAGAGCCAATGCTGAGGACCCAGGTTCAGTTCTTAGCACCTACATGGTGGCTTGCAACCATCTGTAAGTCTATGTCCAGAGGATTCAACCTCTTTTCTGACCTCCTTGGGGGACCAGAAACACACATGGTGCAGATACACACATGCATGTAAACACTCTTACACACACACGTATGTATATAAAAAACATTGTGTGTGTGTGTGTGCGCGCATGTGCATGCATGCACGCGTGCTCATTTCCCCCTTTTGTCTCCTCTGTCTTAACCCCTCACATTCATGGCTTCTTCTTTAACTATTGTTTTTATATACACATGCGCACGCACACAAATAAATATAAAAATACAACTTACAAAGTCAATTTATTGTTGATTTTATGTGTGTATTTTTAGGACTGACCACTTGATATTTGATAAACAATTAGGAGGTTCATCCCTGAGGAAGCCTAATTTCCCTCTCTCTCCTTTAAACCATTAATTGCTGTGGCTCTTCACTTAGGGGTTAGACTCTGAGAATTCCCTCATCCAGTTGAAATGTCAACTTGTGTTGGATTTGTTTAGGACTTATTTAAGAAATAATACTGCTGAGATTTCATGGGTGTAGCCTTCCTGTCCTATCTAGAAGGTGTGATCTTACAGAAGAGTTTCTTGTTTTCTGGCTGTTACTCTAAGTCTTTCAGCCCACTCTTCAAGGATGTTCCCTGAGCCTTAGGTTTAGTGTTCACGTTATAAATGTATTGATTGGGGCTGGGTACCGCATAGCTTTCTGTAATGATCTCCATATACTGCAAAAAGAAGCTCCCTTGATTAGGAATGAGAACTATGCTTACCTGTGAATATAATGACAAATAGAATGCAATTAGCAACTATACTAGATTAAGAAAGTGGAAGTAGCAAGTCACTAGTCACATAGGGTTTGTTGTTTTGTGTTTGAAACAAGGTCTTACTATGTAGCCCTGGCTGGCCTGGAATATACTGCGTGGATCAGACTGGTCTCAAACTCATAAAGACCTGCTTGTCTCTTCCTCCCTAATTCTGGAATTACAGATGTGTGCCACTTCACTCTAGCTATTTTGTGTCATTTGAATGATCGTATTATAAGAGAAACTATTAGGAATTTGCTGACAGTGATGTCTGTGTTTACAGCTGTTTACTGGTAGCATGAGCACTAGTAGTAGGTCATATGAGGTGATTTGTTTACATTTTTGTCCTTCTGCTTTAACCTCCTGATGCTAGGTTTACAGACGGAGTTACTATACCTAGTCCATACATTTCCTTTTGCTTCCATGGCCTGAGATTTTGTGCGATACCTAAAAACTCACTGTCAAGAACAGTGCCCGGGACCTTTCTTCTGCTGTTCTCTTTCAGGAGTGGAATGACTATTCTTGGTTGTCAACTCGACTGACTACAGCTAGAATTAACGGAAGCACAAATGGTTGGGTTTGTTGTGAGGGATTTTTCCTAATTAAGCAATGTGAAGTGGGAAGACCCACATTTAATCCAGATCTTTTAGGTGGGAAGATCTACCTTTAACCTGGGCCAAACCTTCTGGTGGCAGCCTATATAAAGGGCCTGGAAGAAGCTTGCTCTCTGTCTCCTTGCCCTCTCTCTTGCTGGCAAATTTGCTCCCTTACTAGCATTAGAGACTACTTCTTCAGGATTCTGGCATATACTGAGGACCAGCTGAAGACATCCAGCCTTATGTACTAAACAACTACTTGATTCTTGGGCTTTCTGTTGAATGACAACCATTGTTGGACTACCTGGACCACAGCTAGTGGTCCAGAATGGATAGTAGAGAAAAGTAGTTATGAATACCAGCTAAGACCAGTTGCATAAAATAAAAAGAAATAATTCTTAAAAAATAAAAATACAAAAGTGGTCGGGCCGTGGTGGCGCACGCCTTTAATCCCAGCACTTGGGAGGCAGAGGCAGGTGGATCTCTGTGAGTTTGAGGCCAGCCTGGTCTACAAGAGCTAGTTCCAGGACAGGCTCCAAAACTACAGAGAAACCCTGTCTCGAAAAACCAAAAAAAAAAAAAAAAGAATGTCATTAGGGTTTTGTCATGGATTGCATTAAATCTTTGTATTGGGGGATGTTGTATTGGTATTTAAAGTATTAATCATATTATTCAGATCCAGGAACACATGACCTTTCTACATATTTGTGTATTTATTTTTTATGTGTTTATCAATTATTCACACCCCCTTTCTCCTTCCCACCTCTCTCTCTCTCTCTCTTTTTTTTTTAAAGATCATCTACCTGTGGCTGAGCTGTCCTGGAATTCACCCCAGCATAAGGTAGTTTTGTGTTTGCAGTCATCTTCTTGCTTCAACCTCATTAATTCTAGGATTACATGTGTGAGCAACTATGCCTAGATGAATACTTTATACTTGTTATGGCTCATGTACAAATCTTTCATTTACTTAATTAGATTCATTTCTAGGTATTTTTTTCTTATTTTAACGGTATTTCTTTTTTTTGTTTTTTGTTTTTTGTTTTGTTTTTCGAGACAGGGTTTCTCTGTGGCTTTGGAGCCTGTCCTGGAACTAGCTCTGTAGACCAGGCTGGTCTCGAACTTCAAACTCACAGAGATCCACCTGCCTCTGCCTCCCGAGTGCTGGGATTAAAGGCATGTGCCACCACCGCCCAGCTTTGATGGGTATTTCTAATGGGATCTTTTTTTTTCTCCTCCATGACCTTTATTTGTGTATAAGATGGTATCTGATTTTTGTATGTTTTTTTTTTAACTGTAACTTTTCTGGACTCACTTCTTAGTTGCAAAATATTTTTGTGGTTTGTCTGAGGTTTCAGTGTGTAAGACCATGTCATTTGCAAAAGGAGACAGATTTAATTCTTCCTTTCCAATTTGGATAACCCTTGTTTCTTTTCTTGGTGTTTTATTGCTCTTGCATTTCTCATACGATGTTGAATAGTATCATTGGAAAGAATGGGAACCCTTGCTTTGTGCTGGCTCTTAATGAAAAAAGCTCCACTCTTACCTCATTGTTTATAGTATTAACAATATTTATTCATAAATAGCTTTTATTATGTTGGAGATTTTTTTCTTCTATACTGAAATTGTTGAGAATCTCATTTTTTTTATCAAAATAAAAAAGAGAGTGCTCAGCCTAATAGTCTTTTTGATAAATAAAGGCCGGGCAGTGGTGGCGCACACCTTTAATCCCAGCACTTGGGAGGCAGAGGCAGGCAGATCTCTGTGAGTTTGAGGCCAGCCTGGTCTACAAGAGCTAGTTCCAGGACAGGCTCCAAAACTACAGAGAAACCCTGTCTCGAAAAACCAAAAAAAAAAAAAAAAACAAAGGAATAAAACTCTCAATAATTTCAGTAGAAGAAAGTTCTTCAACATAACAAAATCTATTCATAAAAACTCATAGCTAATTTTTTAAACAGTGAGAGCAGGGAGCAATCGCAAGACTAGCAGGGCAACACAGACTGAACTTCAAGGTTAAGAAAGAAAAAAGAATTCATCTCAAAGTCTGGTAAGAAGGAATGGGAGGGTGGAAAGGCAAGGAGTTGAGGGGGTAAATATGTTCAAAATGCATTGTGTGAACTTATAAAAGAATTAATGCATTTCTTTAGCAGGCTTAGAATTATTTTAATGTGTTTTCATATAATTTCTGTCTTTCACTAAAATTTGATGAATCATGTTGATTTATTTGCATATGTTAAAACAGCTTTTCATGCCAGGGATAATTCTCACATGGCCACGATTATATAATCTTACTGGAGTTATCACAATTTTTTACATTGGCATTCTCCAGAGGAATTGACACATAACTTTCTTTGTTTTAAAAATATTTAAAAAAAATATTTTAAAAGTTATTTCTTGACAACTTTCTGCATGTATTAAATATAATGTATTTTGATTTATTCACCTGTCTATGACTTGCTCTTTTCAGCCTCTTCCTCACTATGGATTCCTTCCCAACACATCCCTCTTCTGCTTTTTTGTCTTCCTTCTTTGTGGTCCATTAAGTGTAATTAAGATTGCTTGCATAAGTATAGCAACACACCAGTAACTATTAGCACTGAAGGAAAATGAGTCGTCTTCCATCAGCAGCCATTAATACAATTGCTCCTTAGTTAGGGATGGTGTCTCATGAGCCCCTCGCACATCCTTGATGCAATGTTGAAAGGCTTGCTCTTGTGTAGGTCTTGTGCACATAGTCATGACTACTTAGTTCATGAGAACAATAACCATGGCGTGTCCTGAAGTCGGCATTTCACAGTACTCTTTTCCATCCTCCTGCTTTTACATTCTCTCTGCTCCCTCTTCTGAAATGCTCCCTGAGACATGGGATGGGTTGTGATATAGCCATCTCATTTAGGGCAAAATACTTAGCAGTTACTTATTAGTAGCAATTTGGCCAATTAGTTATGAGTCTCTGCACTAACCCCTGTTCACTGCAAAAGAAGCTTCTTTGACAAAGGTTGAATGAAGAACTAATTTTTGGATAAAAACATAAATATTTAGAAAACATATAGACAACATATTCATTTAGCAAAACAAACAAACCAAAAAACCAGTAATGGGCCTCCTAGGGCCTTTGACTTCCTCAACTATGTAAATCTTTGACAAGATTTATAATACCAAGTGTAAACTCCTTCCTATCGTTAGGGCCTTAAATTCAACCAGAATGCAGTTGGTCACCCACCAACTATTAGCCATGCCACTATTGCAGGAATAAGTATGCATTGTTTGACTGGTATGCATTGTGGCGTCAGAGTACACACACCAGTGGATAAACCTATTGATGTTCCCAGCCCCCAGGCAACAGCTTACACAACACCTTGTGGCTCTCTGAAAGCTAGCCAGCAGAGAGCTTCATGGTTCAGTACCACCTTGATTTCTCTAAGCCCTGAAATCAAAGTGTTAAAGCAACAATGTCTTACTGAAAGTGGTGGCAATAACCTATGTTGTTTTGGCTATCCCATGCCTAGAACTAGGATTTTTATTTTATAACCCACAGATTCTGAGAGCAGAATTATCCACACATATAAGAAACCTTCATTTAAACTCCTTTTTTCATTTTTAATTTATATGTATATAATTATGTATATATGTATATATATTTATAATTAGTTTACCAAGTAGTGGGTTTCTTTCTTTTTTCTTTTCTTTTCTTTTTTTGGTTTTTTGAGACAGGGTTTCTCTGTGGCTTTGGTGCCTGTCCTGGAACTAGCTCTTGCAGACCAGGCTGGTCTCAAACTCACAGATATCCGCCTGCCTCTGCCTCCCGAGTGCTGGGATTAAAGGTGTGCGCTACCACCACCCAGCTAAGTAGTGGGTTTCTATAAAACCTTTTTGTTACATCCTTGTTTTACTTCCCGCTTTGCCCATCTCTCCCACTTGACATGTAATTTTTGTGTCATTTTCATCTGACTTTTATCAAGGTGTTGCTAATATCATAAAGTGCGTTGGAAATGATTACCTCTGCTCTGTTTTTGACTTTAAGAAACGTTTCTATAAACCCTTCACTGAATGTTTGGTAGAATTCATCTGTAAATCCTCTGTTCCTGGCCTTTCCTTATTAAGAAAAAAATTATTGTTTCCACAATGTCTTTATTTACAATTGATCTACTCAGGCTTTTATACTGGCATATTATTTGTGTATTAATAAATAAAGCTTGCCTGAAGATCAGAGGGCAAAGCAGCGACACTATTCAGTCATACAGGCCATGGAGTGGTGGCACACAACTTTAATTCCAGGATTTGGGAGGCAGAGGCAGTCGGATCTGTGTGAGTTCAAGGTCACCCTGGGCTACACAAAATCTATCCAGAAACAGATCCAGGTGGTGTGGCTCACACCTTTAATCCCAGTACTAGGGAGTCACATGCCTTTAATCCCAGCACTAGAGAGGAGGAGACAGGAGTGATGTGGCTGGGCGGAGAGAGGAATATAAAGGGGAAGAGACAGGAACTCAGTGGAGTGTGGAGTCTGAGGTTGGTGGAGAGCATTGCAGGATCCCCCCTTTGTTTGTCTGAGCCTTGGTAGAGGTAAGATCTCTAGTGGCTTGGGTGCTTTGCTTTTCTGATCTTCAGCTTGAACCCCAATATCTGTCTCTGGGGTTTTATTATTCATGCAACAGGCTTTCTGTTTCTTCCAGACTCAGTTTTATTGTCATTTGTTTAGATTTGGAAATTTATGTGTTTTGAAAGTATTCTATGATGATATTTTCAATTCGTTCTTACATTTATTTTACTAATATTTGGAGAACAACATACATGACTACTGCCTTTACATTGACATCATTTCCAGCCCATACTCTTTCCCTTCCAGCTTCTCCCATGTCCCACACTCTCAACTTTATGACATTTTTTCAAGTGTTATTATATATGGATGTATAAATACAGCCTGCAAAGTTCATTTAGTGTTGTTCATATGTGTTTGGGGACCTGACCAACTAGGACTGAATATTTTGTCAGGGAACTCATCCCTAGAGAAAACTGAGTCTTCCTCTTTTAGGAGCCACCAATTTGTCTTTAGCTCTTGATCTGTCATTGGGGCATTGTGAGTTTTCCCCTATCCGTGTTGGGAAAGTAACTACATATTGTCATCCTGTAGATCTTGTTTTATTGATATAAATTTCCCTCACAGAACTGCTTATTTTAAAATTACTAAGCTAGGTCTGGTGGCCCATGATTTTATTAACAACTTGGGAGCCAGAAGCAGGCAGATCCCTGAGTTTGAGGCCAGCCTGGTCTACAGAGTGAGTTCTAGGACAGCCAGGGCTGTTATACAAAGAAAACCTGTCTCAAAAATGAAACAAAACAAAGATAATAAAAATAAATAGATAGAAATTACTAGTTAGTTATAAAACCATTATTTGTTAAATTGGTATATAAAGTAATGGGTTTTTAGTTTTTGGCATTTTGTTTCTTTTGTCTCTTACTTGGCTATCTGCCCCTTCATCACCTCACTCCTGGTTCCTTTTCTTCCTCCACATAGGTCCACATTCTGCTTTCATGTTAGTTGTATTTTATTACCTTCTTACCTATGGATTTTCAATAAAAAGTGATGGGATCAAAGCTGAGGAGGCAGATAAAGGTGACTCTCTGTGAGTTTGAAGCCAGCCTGATCTACATAGCAAGTTCCAAGACAGCCAGAATGACATAGTGAGATTCTTTCTCAATAAAACTTAAAGAAAATTATCAATAATGAAATAACTACAGGCATTTAAATGTATTGATCTGTTTGTTTATTAGTGTGTTTATAGCATTTGTATGCTGTTTGTGAGGCCACCCTAGTGCTATGGCATATATAAGGTGACAGAAAAATGTCGTGGAGTTGCTTCTCTCCTTCCACCCCTACACGGTGTCTTAGTTTTATTTCAATTGCTGTGATAAAATAAACTCACGGAAGAAACTTAAGAAACAGTTCGTCCTGGTGAGATATTTTTTTTTTTTGGTCGACTCGACACAAGCGGGTGTAATCTGGGAAGAGGAAACCTCAGCTGAGAAAATGCCCCATTCCACTGATCTGCAGACAAGCCTGTGGGGCATTTCCTTGATTGATGATGATGTGGAGGAAACCTCAGCTGAGAAAATGCCCCATTCCACTGACCTGCAGACCAGCCTGTGGGGCATTTCCTTGATTGATGATGATGTGGAGGAAACCTCAGCTGAGAAAATGCCCCATTCCACTGACCTACAGACAAGCCTGTGGGGCATTTCCTTGATTGATGATGATGTGGAAGGACCCAGCTCAGTATGTGGTGGTGTGGTCCCTGGCAGGTGGTCCAGGGATGTCTAAAGAAGCAAAGAAACCCCCAGGAGGATCAAACCAGAAAGCAGCACTTCTCTATTTCAGGTCTTTCCTCCAGGTTCCTGCCTTGACTTTCTGCCCTGGCTTCCTTCCTTGATGGAAGGCGTGTGACCTGAGAGGTGTAAACGGAAACAAACCCTTTCTTCCCCAAGTCGTTTCTGATCATGAGGTTTTTATCACAGCAAAGGATACTTAGGACAGAGTTTATTTTAGCTCAAAGTTCCAGGTTGCTCAAGGAGTCATAGTAACAGGAACTTGAAGCAGCTTCTCAGGAAAGAAGAGAGGCACAAATGCCTGCCTCTGCTCAGTTCCCTCCTTTATACAGTTCAGGATCCTGGCTAGGGACTGCTGCCACTAGCAGCGGGTATACCTTCCCTTAAATCACTGTAACCAAGCTAACTCCCATAGGCAGTCTCAGAGGCCCATCCCCCAGGTGATTCGCACTTCTGCTAAGTTGACATTAGCCACCATCTGTGGGACCGCCGTGGGAGCGCAGGTCATCAGGGCTCTGCAGCAAGCACTTTTTGCTGGCTCCAACCAGAGTCACTTTCAGGTACAGAGAGTTTCTGTTTTCTTTAATGCTTTCCTAAAAATTCTGTAATCAACTTCTGTCCATAATTCCTATTTTTGAATCAAGCAAGACTGTTTTATGGTTCTGTCTAAAAAATAAATACTTCAAGTAGTACTCAAGTAGTTTTAGTACTATTTCTTCACCAACTTTAATGTCATATCAAAGGTTAAGCTATTCTGAACATGAAGCTGGAGAGATGGCTCAGTTATTATGAGCATAAGATCCTCTTGCAAAAATACAAGTTTGATTTTTAGTACCCACAACAGGCACCACCTGTAACTCTGGTTCAAGGGCATTTTTCTGGTCTCCTCCAGCACCTGCACTCATATGCTCACACCCATACATGGACACACACATACACCCATCATTAAGAATAAAATAAAAAATAAAGATTTCATGAACTCTTTTTCTTAGTTATTTTACTTTCTATGCATGGATATTTTGCCTGCATGAATATCTGTGCACCAGTGCATGCCTGTACCCACAGAGGTCAGAATAGGGCATCTGATTCCCTGGAACTGGAGTTACTGAAGTTTGTGAACCATGTTGGTGCTGGAAATTGAGCCCTGGTTCCCTGGGAGAGGAACTAGTGCTCTTAGCCACTGAGTTCTCTCTCCAACTCCCATCCTGAACTCTTTGGTTGAGAAGCTCATAGGTTCATGAGACTGACACTCTAGAATCAGAGATAGGAATTTAAAGTTGATTTTTTTTTTACTCTTTGAGGGACAGCAGCCAGATCCCTAATAAATACATGAAGACTTCTTACTTATGAATACCCAGCCTTAGCTTGACTTTTTTTTCTAGCCAGCTTTTCTTAACTAAATTATCCCATCTTCCTTTTGCCTCTGAGCATTTACCTTCCTCTATTCTATATTCCGTTCTTTTCTTCTTATTCTGTGGTTCGTTGTTTGGCTAGGTGGCTGGCCCCTGGTGTCCTCTCTCCTTTTCCTTTTTTTGCTCCTCCTTCTATGTAGGCCAGGGTGGCCTTGAACCCACAGAGATTCTCTTGCCACTGCCTCCTGGGCGTGCTGGAACTAAAGGGGTGCATCAGGCCCAGCTTGTGCTGTATTCTTACATTGGAGACATACATTCTATTTCTGCGTAGCATTTTGACATGTTAACAGCTGTCGATGTTTAAATGCCCATGGCCACCCATTGACTATCACTAAAAATTTGTGATATTCCAATGGCAATATTCCTTTTGACTTGTTATCTGGATTGCTTCTAGAAAGAGGACCTTCACTTCATCTAGTGTTTGGCTGTACTGAGATACATTGGATTAAGCATGCCAAATCTTATTTTTCTTTACCATTATTCAAATTGGCTTGTATACTAGAGGCTTCCAATTTTGATCATTTGTACCTTTTTAACTTTAATATGATCCACTTGATTGATATACTTTGATTCATGGCTGTTATAGTCCTTATGATTGCTGAAATTGCCCTTCTCTGACATGTGGAGATTGTTTAATTTGGCTACTAAGTCCTTTTGAAATATTCCCTAGTAGTGTAATTATAGCTTCCTTATTTTTGTTATGACAAAATGTTACAGGCTCATCTTGTACATTTTCTGCCCTAGACCTTGATTTTCAAATAACAGTGTCTCATTTTAGAGAAAACTTTTTTTTTCAAGCCCACAGTCTGGGTACGAGGAGTGCTCCTTGTTCCTGTGCTGGCCATTATTTTTAGGTATTTTCAGTGGACAGAGCTGTGGATCTATTTTAAAGTTCATACTGATACTTAAAATTCAAATCCCAGACTACAGGTTTTAAATTAACCTCTTTGATCTTGCATGTGTATCTGCTTCTTCAGTGTTGAAAACCATAATTCTTGGCTACCAGGAATGATAGAAATAAGAAATATTTATTTGAAAGAGCGGTTTTCTGAACTGACAGTTTATTTCTCTACTCTATTTTAAGAGTAATTGATTTGTTGTTTATTTGTAGAATTAGGTTTATATATTAGGAGTATTAAAACATTCTTGATAGTATAGGCTGAATTTTGTCCCTTTTTCCTTCTTATGGAGCATTTTCAATACAGAATTTTAAATATATAATCAAATTTATTGATTTTTCCCTTCCTAATTCTGGATTTCAAGTCATAAGTAGAAAAATTGTTAGCATTCCCAAATCATAATGTGATTTGCCTATATAACTTTTAGTAGATACATGATTTTAGTTCTGTATTTAAATATATGATACATGGATAGTTTACATCATTGTACATTTTGAAGAATAGAGTCTTGATTTATTTACCATATATGACTTTTCTGCGATCCATTTGCCAATTAAGGAACCTATCTGGGTGTGGCGGTTTAAACCCATAATTCCAGCACATGAGAGGATCAGTTTAAATTCATGCTCAGTTACAAACAATCTTAAGGCTAGCAGAGGCTATGTGATACCCTGTCTAAGAAAACAAAAAGCCTATGTTTTCTATATTAAATTAAGTCAGTGCATGAATCAGAAGCTGACTATGGCCGCTGGCCGTACCACTGTAATTCATGCCTAGAGAAGTGTACAGAACCCTATTACCTTCTTTTGGGTAAATGGCCAAACTTCACTTTAGCCCTACAGGGCAGGCTGAATGAGCGTGTATGTTACCACCTTTCAGAAATAGCCTATGATGACTGATAAGAACTGCTGACAAAATAAGCATTAGGAGATGTAACATAGGAGGAATATTTTTCTTCCTAGTGAGAAACCACAAGTTCTGGGTATATATTGAGCTTACATGATTAACATAAAAACAATTATTGGTGGCCTGCTCTATTTCTGGTTTGCAGATGACTGCACTTTTCTGTCATTGTAGAGTAATGTATCTCTACTTAAAATGAGACTATTCCTATCGTGAGGGACTTACTATGAATTAATTAGCTACCCCCTTAACAATGCCTCCTGTCTAGAAATCATCACACTGGGGGCTTGAGTAATTGTAGCTATAAACATCCTTCTTAGAATTACATTTGCTAGGCTGGGCACACCTTTAATCCCAGTACTCAAAAGGCAGAGGCAGGTGGATCTCTGAGTTCAAGGCCAGCCTGGTTTACGTAGTGAGTCCCAGGATAGCCAGGGTTACACAGTGAACCCTGTCTTGAAAACCCATTAAAAAAAGAATTACATTTGCTATATTCTAAAGATTCTGGCAGGTAGTGTTTTTATTTTATTTTTTTAACTTCAGGAACTTTTTCAATTCCTTTTCTGTTTTTTTTTTCAGTGAGTAATTGTTCAAGAATGTATTGTTCAATTGCCATGTATTTTTGTGATTTTTCTTGATATTGACGTCTAGCTATATTACATTATGACCTGATAAAATAAAATAAACTATTTTGTATTTGTTAAGTATGGTTTTAGCACCTACAATGTGGTATATTCTGGAGAAAGTTTTGTAGGATGTTAAGAAGAATAGATACTCTTTAGTTGTTGCATGGAAGACATGGCTAAGTACCTTTCATTTGTGGTACAGTTGAGATCCTCAGTCTCTTGATGATTTTTGTTCAGATCCATTATCTATTGATTGGATTTTGATATTGAAACTGCGCACTATCTGGCCTATCTGTCTATTTTTCCAATGCTGTATGTTTTAAGAAATTGAGTGGTTCTATGTTTATTACATACATATTTAATATTATTTTATTGGGGGTATTGTTTCCTTATTAATACATTAGAACATTATCTTGTTTGGCTGATTTTGCTATGAAGTATAGTTTTTCAGGTAAAATAATGGCTATTCCAACTTGTTTTCAGATTCCACTTGTTTCAACTTCCACTTGTTTTCCATTCTTTGATTTTCAATCCATATTTCTTTGCTAATTAGGTGTGTCTCAGCAGACAAAAAGTGGATGTAGTATTTTTATCCACTAAGTGAGTTTCTATCTTTTAATCAGAGAGTTGAGACCATTTCCATGTATTACTTATAATCAGAGGTGTTTGCTGATTCTGAAATGTTGTTGTTTAACTGATTGGCTAAATTACTACTTGTTCTTTTCTTTTGCTCTTATTTATATTAGCAGTTTGCTAGCTTGCTGAGTTGAAAATGTCTGATTCTTTCCTAGTTTTCATGTGTTTAGCCTCTCATGAATTTATTAACATTGGGAGGTTCTGTTTTAGTTATGTCTCCTAGGTCTTTTAAATGACTGTCGGTTTCTATGTCCATATGGTTTTCTAGGTTGAAGGGAAGTTGCTGGTTCTCTGTGGGTTTTTAGGCTTCATCTTTTGATTACATCAGAGTTAATGAAAGTTGTAGTTTGCTTGATGTTTTTATTTTCATTACTATCTGAATATAGCATATCCTTGACCTTGTTCTCTTGATTTTCAAGGCTGGCTGTGGTCCTTTCCATTGCTTTTATTTGATTGAGATATCCATTTCCTTCATTTTTGTTAGTTTGCTACTTTATTCAGAATCACAATTTTCTTGCTGAACATTTCATGACCACTATTAACGTCCCTGCAAGTGCTGCTTTTTTGTTAATATTTTATTGATTTTATTCAGTTATACATTTTTCTCTGCGCTCCTCCCTTCCTCTCCCCTCCCCTTCTACCCTCTCCCATGGTCCCCATGCTCCCAATTTACTCAGGAGACCTTGTGTTTTTCTACTTCCCATGTAGATTATATTCATGTAAGTCTCTCTTAGGGTCCTCATTGTTGTCTAGGTTCTTTGGGATTGTGATTTGTAGGCTGGTTTTCTTTGCTTTATGTCTAAAAGCCACTTATGAGTGAGTGTATATTATATTTGTCTTTCTGGTTCTGAGTTACCTCACTCAATATGATGTTTTCTAGATGCACCCATTTGCCAGCAAATTTCAAGATGTCATTATTTTTTTCTACTGTGTAGTACTCCATTGTGTAAATGTATCACATTTTCCTTATCCATTCTTCTGTCAAGGGGCATTCAGGTTGTTTCCATGTTCTGGCTATGACAAACAATTGAGCATGCTTTGGATATATACCCCAAAGTGGTATTGCTGGGTCTTGAGAAAGGTTGTTTCCTAATTTTCTGAAAAATCATCATGCTAATATCCAAAGGGGCTGTGCCAGTTTGCACTCCCACCAGCAATGGAAGAGTGTTTCCTTTACCCCACATCCTCTCCAGCATAAGTTGTCATCAGTGTTTTTGATCTTGGCCATTCTTATAGGTGTAATATGGAATCTCAGAGTTGTTTTGATTTGCATTTTTCTGATGACTAAGGATGTTGAACATTTCCTTAAGTGTCTTTCAACCATTTTAGATTCCTCTGTTGGGAGTTCTCTGTTCTGTACCCCATTTTTTTTAGTGAATTATTTGTCCTTTTGATGACCAATTTCTTGAATTCTTTGTATATTTGGAGATCATCCCTCTGTCTGATGTGGGGTTAGTGAAGATCTTTTCCCATTCTGTAGGCTGCCACTTTGTCTTGTTAACCGTGTCCTTTGCTTTACAGAAGATTCTCAGTTTCAGGAGGTCCCATTTATGGTTTCTCTCAGTGTCTGTGCTGCTGTGGTTATATTTAGGAAGTGGTCTCCTGTGCCAGTGCATTCAAGTTTACTTCTCACTTCTATGAAGTTCAGTGTGGTTGGCTTTATGTTGAGGTCTTTGATCAATTTGGACTTGAGTTGTGTGCATGGTGATAGGTATGGTTCTATTTTCATTCTTCTACATGTTTATATCCAGTTATGCCAGCACCATTTGTTGAATATGCTTTCTTTTTTCCATTTTATATTTTTTTGCTTCTTTATCAAAAATCCAGTGTTTGTAGGTGTGTGGATTAATATCTAGGTTTTTTATTTGGTTCCATTGGTCTTCCTGTCTGCTTTTATGCCAATACC
>PVIU01018908.1:23646-37933 GCA_004026605.1 Ondatra zibethicus
AGTTTGAAGTCAGGGATTGTGATGCCTCCAGAAGTTCTTTTATTGTACAGGACTGTTTTGGCTATCCTGGGTTTTTTGCCCTTTCATATGAAGTTGAGCACTGTTCTTTCGAGGTCTGTGAAGAATTTTGCTGGGCATTGCATTGAATCTGTAGATTGCTTTTGGTAAGATTGCCATTTTTACTATGTTAATTCTACCTGCCCAAGAGCATGGGAGATCTTTCCATTTTCTGTGTTCTCTTCAATTTCTTTCTTCAAAGATTTAAGTTCTTGTCATACAGGTTTTACACTTGTTTGGTTAGAGTTACTCTGAGTTATTTTATGCAATTTTTGGCTATTGTGAAAGGTGATGTTTCCCTGATTTCTTTCTCAGCCCATTCATCATCTGTGTATAGGAGGGCTACTGATTTTTTGGGTTAATCTTATATCCTGATACATTACTCAAAGTGTTTATGAGTTGTAGAGGTTCCTTGTAGAATTTTTGGGGTCACTTATGTAAACTATCATATCATCAGCAAATAGTAAGAGTTTGACTTCTTGCTTTCCATTTTATATCCCCTTGATCTCCTTTTGTTGTCTTATTGCTCTAGGCAGGACCTCAAGAACTATATTGAATAGATATGGAAAGAGTGGACCACCTTGTCTTGTTCCTGATTTCAGTAGGATTGCTATGAGTTTCTCTACGTTTAGTTTGATGTTGGCCATTGGCTTGCTGTATATTGCCTTAATTATGTTTAGGTATGTTCCTCTCTCCAAGACCTTTCTCATGAAAGATGTTGTATTTTGTCAAAGGCTTTTTCAGCATCTAGTGAGATAATCATGTGGTTTTTATTTTTCAGTTTGTTTATATGGTGGATTACATTGACAGATTTTCATATGTTGAACCATCCCTGCATCTCTGGGATGAAGCCGACTTGATCATGGTGGATGATGTTTCTGACAAAGAATCAATGAGACAAAATGTTTGTTCTTTGAGAAAATCAACAAAATAGACCAACCTTTATCCAAACTAACCAAAAGGCAGAAAGAGAGAATATCCAAATTAACAAAATTAGAAATGAAAAGGGGGACATAACAATAGAAATGGAGAAAATACAGAGAAACATTGGGTCATATTTTGAAAACCTGTACTCCACAAAATTGGAAAACTCAAAAGAAATGAACAACATTCTGGATAAATATCACTTAGCAAAATTAAATCAAGACCAGATAAGCAAATTAAATAGAGCTATTACTACTAAAGAAATAGAAACAGTCATCAAACGTCTACCAACCAACAAAAGCTCAGGACCAGATGATTGTAGCTCAGAATTCTACAAGATTTTCAAAAAAAGAACTAATACCAATACTCCTCAAATTGTTCAACACAATTGAAACAGAAGGAACATTGCCAAACTCTTTATGAGGCTACAATTACCCTGATACCCAAACCAGACAAAGATTCAACCAAGAAAGAGAATTACAGACCAGTCTCACTCATGAACATTGATGCAAAAATACTCAATAAAATGCTGGCTACTCACTTTCTTACCCAGGTCTTGAAATAACTTTCTTATTTCACTCATCTGCTTTTTTGAAATGTCTTTCCAATCA
Source organism: Ondatra zibethicus (assembly GCA_004026605.1). NCBI lineage: Eukaryota > Metazoa > Chordata > Mammalia > Rodentia > Cricetidae > Ondatra > Ondatra zibethicus. Next base: position 25,239 of record PVIU01018908.1, read on the forward strand.
CTGAGCATTAATAAAGTAAATGTTTGTAGCTCTTGGCTGACATTTCAATGGTTTCATTATCTTCTGTTTCAGCTGTGGAGGAGTTATGGTCTTTTAGAGTACTGGTTCTCAAGCTTGCTAATACTGGGACCCGTAATACAGTTCCTCGTGTTGTGGTGACTCCCAACCATAAAGTTATTTTTGCTGCTACTTCAGAACTGTTCTTTTGCTACTGTTATGAATTGTAATTTAAATAGTTTTGGAGATAGAGGTTTGCCACAGTGGTCTCAATCCACATGTCGAGGTCTGCTGTTTTAAAAGAATTATATTGGCTTGAGTTTTTAATTTTTCATACACTAATGTGTTGTGATTTGTCCATCAGAATTGGACCCTTCTGAAATAGCTAGTAAAGTGTTTGCCTTAGCTCAGATGAGCAGTCTGGTTTCCACAATCCTCCTCTCCACTAAAGTTGTTTTTTCTTTTCTTTTTTCAGGAGACAGAATTCATGCCTTTTCTCTGTCTCCTGAGACTACAAAGGTTCTCAGGGGTGATTGTTTACTTAGTCCTTGGAAGCAGAAGGGTTTTTTCCTGTAATCACACATCTAATGATTTGGTTTAAATATGTGGAGACTCTGGAGAGTGCTGTATGTCCCAAATCCACTAGTTACAAGCTCAGTGTGTGTGTGTGTGTGTGGTGTCTTCTTTTTAAAGCTATTGTGATGTTATTGCTTTTAATAATAATAATTTTTATACTGTTATTATTTATTTAATTTATTTACATTTTAAAATATTATTTTCTTTTTTGAATCCTTTGTTCTCCTCAGATACTAGAATTATCAGCTCCTTTTTTGTTGGTATTATTTTATTTCCATTTAGATGCTATAGCTTTTTTGAGTTCTCTTCCTTGGTTTCTCTTCTTTTCAGTGTCCTGACATTATTTTAGCTATGGTAATATTACAATGACTAAAATAATGCCATACTTCACTGATATTTTTCTCTTAAAAATACATTTTTGTTATGCTTCATTTTTGTAGTTTCTACAGCTGTATAATTGTTTCAGTTCATTTTCCCTACCTGAAATAAAGCTTGAAAACACTATCCAGGATATCCCCTGGGAAACTTTGGAATCATTTAATTTCTTTCTTTTGTCTAGTGCCCCAAATATTAGTACAATTGTGTTATATTTTAAATTATCTTTTTTTTGGTTCAACTATTAAATCTAATCTTTGTTGTATTACTTTATCCTATCATGGAAATTCTCTATGTAAATATTTTTATAGGTTGATGGTTATGAAATCTTAGTGATGCTTTAGCTGATTTTGTTCACTCTAAAGATCTGCTTTGGAAAATTTACATTTTATCACTATTGAGTCTCTGAGTTCATGAACATGGCATAGGTATCCATTTGTTTAGGCCTTCTTGTGATTCTTTTAAAAATGTATAGTTTTTAATATACATATTGTCCACATGTTTTTGAAAGATTTTTATCCAAGCAGTTTAATTTGGGATGATTCCACACTACCACTGTGTTTACTGGAAGGCCTGACAGTCTAACTTCTATATTATAAAGTAGTCTCAAAAAGAAAAACCATTGGGGCTAGATTAATAATTGGCGATTGCCAAGGCTGAGGGTGGGGGGAGGGTTTGACTACAAATGGTAGTTTCAAAAACTAACAAAAACATGAAGATTTGGGGTAGTTATGGGACTGTTCTATATTTTATTTATGGTTGTGGATATTGGTAAAACTCAGTGAGGATATGAAGATTTAGCTTAGTGATAGAGTAGTTGCCTAGAATGTAAGAAGCTCTGAATTAAATTTCTATCTCCTCATCAAAATATGTTCATAGAACTATAAACCAAAATGAAACATTTTGTATGTGTAAAAACAAAACAAAGGAAACAAATAAAAATCGTGTGAATATTGATTTGATATAAAAGACAATGAATGCGATTACGTTAAGACTACAAATTCTCTCTTCCATTCCATGGAGAAAGGTTTTAATATTCACTTTAGTTATAAAGACCTCTGCTTGTACTGTTCTAGGCTGCTACCAAACATGTGCAGAAATGGGGTAATCTTTAGTCATTGGAAAATGCACACACAGTATGTATTGACTTTGTCTTCTAATATTTCCACTCTATATGGAATTCTTTTCCTCTTCCCATGTAGTATTTTTTAGTTTTAGTGGCCTGAGTTTGACTGTGTATTTTATAGATGGGGCTCCAGGTTTGGTTCAAAATAATGGAAATGCAGAAGAGAAATAAGTAATTTATCTTGTATGCATTCTTTCTATACTTTGGTGTCTACAACATGACTAATTTACTCTCATTGTCTTTCTGTGGATGGTCTTAGTTGGTATAAATTTTTATGTATAATCAGCAGAAGTGGCTTTATTTGTGCTTATGCATGAAAATGTTGATGATTTTTATCTATTACATATGCATGTAATTTGGTACATATCCTTCTATGTCAAATATTTTTTGTCTAAACTCCAGTAGGTTAACTAAATTGTAATAGTGTTTGGAACATCGAGACATTTCTCCCAGCTCGGCGGTGGTAGCGCACGCCTTTAATCCCAGCACTGGGGAGGCAGAGGCAGGCGGATCTCTGTGAGTTCAAGGCCAGCCTGGTCTACAAGAGCTAGTTCCAGGACAGGCTCCAAAGCCACAGAGAAACCCTGTCTTGAAAAACCAAAAAAAAAAAAAAAAAAGACATTTCTCCCAAGTAGATGGTATGCCATTTTAATGCAGTTATTTACTACACAGTGATGTTTGGTCAGCAAATGAGTATGTATACAAGAGTAGTTATAAGATTATATAACCTGATAATATCATAACTGTCTTAATCTCTGCAAATGACTATAACAAAAATAGGTTCTTCTTCCTACCTTCTCTTTTTTAAAATAGATTTTCCATACAATATATTTGGATTATGGTTTTCCTCCCCCAACTCCTCCCAGATCCTCTTCACCTCCTCCACCACCCCCCAATCCATACCATTCCCTTTTCTCATTAGAAAATAAGCAGGCATCTAAAAAATAACGAAATGAAATAAAAACAAACAAAGCAGAATAATACAAAACTAACAAATGGGAAATAAACAAGAAAAAGCACATGAAACACATAAAGATACTGAGACATACATTCGCACACAGAGGAAACCCATTTTAGAGAAAGCAGAAAACATAATATAAAAGCAAAAGATCTGTAAGGTTAAAAAATTTCCTAAGCATTATGAGAAAAAAAAAAAAAACTCCAAAAAAAAAAAAAAAAAAAAAAACAACTCCAAAAGCACGTTGAGATTGTTTTATGTTGGCCTTCTCGGGCTGGACATGAGATCTGCCCTTCTGTGTGGTTTGTATTTCCAGTGAGACTCCACTGGAGAAAACGAACTCTTCATTTGTGAGTGGTTACCAAGTGGAGGAGGTAGCTTCTGGATTAGGGATGGGGCTTGTGCCTACTTCACCTCCCCATCTCGCTTAGACCTGTGCATACTGCCACAGTGTCTGTGAGCACACTTGTGTGTAAGTCCTGTTGTGTTAGGAAAGCCTTGATTCCTTGGTGTCTTCCATCCCCACAGGCTGTTACAATCTTTCTGCCTCCTCTACCACAGGGTTCCCTGAGCCCTGAGGGAAGAGGTTTGTTAAAGACACCCCTTTTAGGACTGAGTGTTCCAAGGTCTCTCACTCTCTGTACAATGTCCAGTTGTGGATCTCTGTATTTATTCCAATCTACTGCGGGAGGAAGCTTCTCTGATGATGGCTGAGCAAGACACTGATCTATGAGAGGAGCAGAGTGTTAATAGGAGGCTTTTAGCTGCATTCCTTTAACAGAACAGTAGTATTTGCTTTCCCCCAGTTTCATGGCCTGTTGTCTTAGGAGTTTCTATTGCTAGGAAGAGACATCCTGACCATGACAACTCTTCTAAAGAAAACATTTCATTGCGGGTAGCTTGCTTACCGTTTCAGAGCTTCAGGCCATTATCATCATGATGGGGAACAAGCAGACGTGGTGCTGGAGCTGAGAGTGCTAAATCTTGCAGAGTACCTTCCAATACCACGAAAGTAGGCTAATGACTTCTCTGTGTTCAGTGAGTTGTGTAGGTACTGTTTCAGCAATAGAGCCTTATCAGTTATTGAAGAACAACGAATAGAGTAAGGGTCTGGAGGGAGGAGGATGTCTCTAGGAAGGGAAAATAAAATAGAAAGTTATGGAGGGATAAGGGGAGGAAAGTGAGGGAAAGGGAGGGAATATGGAGTAAGACAGCTAGAACTGAGGGCCACTTGAGAGGTCAAGGAAACCTAATACAGTAGCATCTTAAAATACATATGAAAGAAATATAAATGGACTCACCACATAGCAGGGGAGATAAAGTACCAACTAGACATCTCTTGCCACCTCCAGTGCCCAGAATGGGTTACAATTGAGTTTTGGCCAAAGATACTCTGTGTAAGCCCCCGCCTCAAAACCCAGGCTATTGACAACTATTGGTTGCTCTCCCTACCTACTCTTTCAGGATATAATGACTTCTAATTTTCTTTGACAGTTCAAAATATGAATAAAAACAATTTTCTCTTCATCTTATGTTTCTCAAAATGATTTTGTACTTTTTTCCTGATATTGAACTCTGCGTTTTTAAATTAATTTGTTTTTTCCCTGCATTCTGTTGTTTCATATTTTGAGTAGTCTTTCTTACTTGTGATATTTTATATTATCCATTGTTTCCTTTACTTAACTTATTTTGAAGTATTAATTTTTATGTTTTGTGGTGAGATTCTGGAGTAATTATTGTTCTATGAAACAGGCTATCCTCACTTCCTCCTTCCCTACCTTTGTTTTTTTGTTTAACAGTTCTGGAAACAGAGTGAGACCCTGTCCTGGAATCCACCATATAGCCCAGGTTGGCCTTAAGGTTTTCCTTGCCCTTCTTCCCTCTGAGACTCCAGCCACATCCCACCTTGTCTCTCTTTTGCAGTTTTATACGGAATTCTATCACATTATTTTTCTTTTAATGATTTAAAAGTCTTTAGTTTTCTGAGTAAGAATGGGTCAGAGGAGATTTTATAGTTATGTTTATATTTTTTCTCTCAGAGTGATGGGTTTATTTATTTATTTATTGAGACTGGGTTTCTCTATGTAACAACAGTCCTGGCTCTCCTGGAACTCACTTAGTAGATATGGCTGGCCTTAAATTCACAAAGATCTGCCTGCCTCTGCCTCCCAAATGCTGGGATTAAAGGCGTGCGCCACCACTGGCCCAGCAGAGTGATGGTTTTTAAGGATGGCCTTGTCTATGAGGCCTCCTGCTTCTCTTCCCTAACTAGACTTTTGTGTGTAGTTTTCTAATTCTTCCTGAATTTGGAGATTCTAGCATTCTTTTGAAAATCTGCTCAATTTGGGGATTTTGCTTAATATCAGGCATTGTTCCAGAAGGGAGTTTCAGATGGTTACTTTCAAAAGGTCATAAGACACAGAATGTTCCACCCCTTCAAACTTTTTTGGATTCCTTTACTTTCCGCAAATTGGAATCATTCCCATTCTCAACTGCTACTCTCAAAATAATATAATAATATTTCCAGAGAATAAATGTAAGCTCTCTGGGGGCGTTTGAGTTCTGATGAGTATTATGTGTTTTATAGATTTTCTCCTCATAGATAATGATACCTTATGCATCTGTACACCTGTTATTGATTTAGAGGTTTTGTCCACAGCTACTTGGGATTGGTAAGATACTTGTTCTAAGTATTGTTTCAGGTCTTTTATGTGATTTAGTCTGGTTACATTCCTAATCAGTCTGGTGTTTTATGGAATTTTTATGTGTGTGTTCCTTGGGATTAAGTCCATAGACTAGCACATGCTAAGAAAACACTATTACTAAGTAGTTTTCCCAGCTACAATCTCGCTTTGAGGTGCATACTGACATTTTCACTATGTGGTTGCCCTCAAAGTTGCAATGTTTCTGCCTCAGTCTCCCACGTCCTGGAATAACAAGGATGTGTCAGTATACCTGCTAATTTTAAAGTATGATTTAAATCAATAGCTGTGGTGCCTCCATTGTGGTTATCCTTCTCTGAATTATCAGGGCTTTCTGAAATCTTTTAGAGTCCCATAACTCTTTCAAGGTTGTCTTCTCTGTTCTATAAATAATTTCATTAAGGTTTTGGTACACATAGTAATGAATCTTCATAATTCTTTAGGTAATATAGATATTTTCACAATATTAATTCTTCATGATCAAAAGAAACCTGGGGAGGAAAGGGATTGTTTTGATTATATTTCCATATGGCAGTTCATCATCAAAAGTTGTTCAGGAAGGAATTTGGAGGCAGAAACTGATATAGAGGCCACGAAAGACTGCTACTTACTGGCTTGCTTTCCCTTGGCTTGCTTAGACTGCTTTCCTATAGAACGCAGGACCACCAACTCAGATGAGATGGACCCTCCCGCATCAATCACTAATTAAGTAAATACCCTACAGGCTTGTCTACAGCCCTATCTTATGGAGGCATTTTCTCAACTGGGGTTCCCTCCTCTCAAATAAATCTAGCATATGTCATGTTGACATAAAACTAGCCAGCCAATTAGAACTGGAGGTTCTCTTTTAAAAATCAGTGTGTGATTTGTACAATAATCTGTTTTCACCTCCTCGCCAATTCTGCTGGTTGCATCTACCGTCAAATAGTATCCTTTCTACTGCCATGTCTTTTTGTAATCTACAGAGAACACATATTTGCTACTTCTAATCAGCAACTCTTTGTGTGTCTTCTTATGCTTTAAGCCCCTCTGGAAGAACAAAGTTTGGGGACATTCACCCCTTTAATATTGTTTTGTTTAACAGCTAGTCAATGAAAGCGGCTTGGGACCACAGCCCATTAGAACAGCTTTGTTTTCCTGTTCATGGGTACAAGATAATAGAAAAACAAAGCTCCCTCCACTGGAGCTTACTCCAAATAGACTACTTTATTGTTTCCACAGGATCATGACTGCACTGAGCTCCACTTCTTCCTACCCTATCCAACACTTAAAATCTGCTTTCCTTACACCCACACTTGATTCTCTGAGTGTGTAGACACCTGTTATTTAATAAATGCAAACTTTGTTTCGTACCGCCTTATCTTACCATTCATTTCGCCCCTACTGCACAAGTATGGATCACAGCAACACCTGAATAGAGATCCCTAAGGGGAATTTCTCAGGCTACACAACCAACAGCTTTGGGCTTCATTTTGCACCGACAGAGGTAATGTTCCCCAGCAAAAGCGCACCAAACTCTCCCTACTCAAGAAGTCTTACACGTGCTCATGTGTTCACACACGCATGCGTAAGTTTCTCCTTCTTCCACTTTTTCCCTCTAACTGTGATTTTACTTTTCATTTACCCAATGACTAATTATGCTGAATGCCTTTTAGTTTACAAATATGGTCATTTGAGTATCTTGTTTGGGAAATGTCTGTCTGGCCTTGGCCCACATTTAATTTGTATTATGTGCTATTTTGTTGTTTATGTAACTTTTAGCTTTTGTCATATGTATAATTTGCAAATGTTTCCCCCATTCTGGGAGGCAATTTTCTACTTTATTGACACTCTTTTGAAGCAGAAAGATTTTACTCTTCGTGGTGTCCACTTCTTCCCCCTCATATTTGCATGCTTTAGGTATTATAAATGAAATCCATTCCTTAGTCCAGTAATATTAGTCAGTAATATTTAGCACTATACTGTTACTCGTACAGCTTTATCATTCCAGCCCTTACATGTTTATGTTTGATTGCTTTTGAATTGTATTTATGTAGGTCATGTGGTAAAAGTTCAATTTCAGCTTTTGCTATGTGTCCCCACACCCCTGTTTGATTGGTCATGGGATTTGAATTCTTTTTTTTTTTTAATAAATTCTTTGAGTTTTTTTATACAATATATTTTGATCATTTCCACCCATCTCTTCACAGATCCATCCCTGTTCCAAACCCTCGTTTCTGCAGTAGATGGTGATTAGCACAGAGACCCATATTAGTCAACGTGTAGAGAATGAAGCTTTCAGAATGTTCATACTTAAATAGGATACGTCCCTATCAGACCCCTCTCTATCCCACCCCTAAGGCTCAGGGATTATTGCTAAAGAGAGGGTGCTAAGAGTGGAAGAGCCAGAGGCGGTAAATAACTGCAAGGAAACATTTTTTCTAGCTACAGCAGGTCCGCTGTTCCTATTCGCCACGGTGATTGTGACAGCGTGCACACGACCTGCGAGCTAAAGCGGCTGTAGGTGGAAGCGCCTGATTGGCAAACTGGGCATCTTAGAGCATTCAAAAATGCAACCAAATAAGTGCTGTTTCTGAACTAAGACTTTAATTAGTAATGGGGAAGGAGGCATGTTTGGAGACTAGCAATTCACATGTTGTATGAATGTAATTATGAGTAGGATTTTTTAAGCCTGAAAGTAATTACTAATGATGAATTACATATACATATTTCATTCTATCTATAGGCAAACAATTGGAAAGATGTTCTATTCTAAAAATCAATCTGGGCATTCCAATAGTTCATTTACTGTTTCCTGATCTGCATCCTATAAATAGCTATAAAATGCTATTCTTCTGTTCCATGATGTTTTTGTCTAGTGATGTATGCTGATTATTGCAGCTGAATTGTTTATCTCCTCTTTAATTTCAGGTCTTTCTGTTGCAATGTCTCTTACAAGGGGCTCGTGGAAGTCTCCAGGCATTTCTGCCTTCCTTCTAATTTCTCTTCCTTTACTTGTAGCCTTACTTTTCATTTACTTTTAAATTTTTTCTTTTTTAATTAATGTATTCCTTGACAAGTTTGTACATTGTGTAATACATTATGATCATGTTCAGTCCCCCTTTTAGCCTCCTCCCTCCCCAGCAGCCCTGTATTCTAGCCTCCCACTCCTATCCCCATTTAAACCTTGCTACTTCCAGTATTACCACCCTCGACTTTCATCTCATCCTCTTTTTTCCGTGTCTTTCCTTTGTTGTTCTTCACGTATATTATTTATAGGGAGCAAACCCACTCATTATTCCTTACTGAGAAGAGAAAGACTTAACTTTCTCATAAAGTTAGCATAAATACTTTTCTCAGGAAAATAGTGTAAATATCTAGCGTTTTGTTATACTTGAGTATTCTATCCTACTTGATTTCAAATGCCCACAGATGCAATAACATCCCACCTGCAAGCTTATCCCAAAACAACTGAACTTAGTATCAAGTTTCACCTGGTCCTTTTTCGACCCTGAGATTGTTCTCTCTTGTACAAATGTGTCTTAGAGTCATTCTTTTAAAAAAACAAAAAACCTTTATTTCATGTGCATTGGTATAACGATGTCAGATTCTCTTGAACTGGAGTTACAGACAGCTGAGAGCTGCCATGTGGGTGCTGGGAATTGAACCCCGGTCCTCTGGAGGAGCAGTCAGTGCTCTTAACCACTGAGCCATCTCTCCAGCCCCCTTAGAGTCATTCTTAATATTCTGTCCTGATCTTACTTGCCAGTTATGACTTATTTATATTATTGTTTCTTATGCCTGAGTCACTGCCTTGATACTTTGCCTTGTACTCCAGTCTTCTATCCACTTCCCATTTTTATTTGGGGTTCTTATGACTAAACCCCATGTCAAAACGTATCCCTTCATTTCATTATGAGTAATTACATCTTCTCCATTGTATAAAGTCTGTTTTGCCGGGCGGTGGTGGTGCACTCCTTTAATCCCAGCACTCGGGAGGCAGAGGCAGGTGGATCTCTGTGAGTTCGAGGCCAACCTGGTCTACAAGAGCTAGTTCCAGGACAGACTCCAAAGCTACAGTGAAACCCTGTCTCGAAAAACCAGGAAAAAAAGTCAGTTTTATCTGCAATGCTCTAATCAGTGGATGAAAAAGTGGTTTGACTGAGATGAACTGAATACTGCCTTCCTGGCGTTTGAAACTGGAGGAGATGACAGAGGAACTGAAACAGCTTTGGTCTGTGGTCTTGCACCATCGGCCCCAGTATATCTCTTGTTCCAGGTGCATTCCTAGTTCTACAGGGGCATCTTCCTTGCCTGCTAAGGCTTTGTCTCACTTTCTGTCCTTTTGTCTGTCCATGCCACTGCGACTTTAAAATCTACGCCTCTTTGCCTCCTCCCTATTCCAGAAACAACCCAGTGTCTCAGAACTCTTGAGCATCTTTTTCCTTCTAGTACCTATCAGGAGATAGTTTTCTATGACCGAAAGTAAAATTTTCTTGAACAAAAGCAAAACAAAAGAAAAAATTCTTTAAGGCAAATGGAGAGATGGTGTTCTAAGTGAGTGAGCTGAAAGAAGGGCCTGAGGGTGGGCTCACGAGGAGAAGCAAGGTTAAATTAAAACTGGAGACTGGCCCAGGAAGGGAGGTACCACTAAGATGAACAGGTATGTGGTTGAGAAATGGGAGAGAGGGAGAAGCAGAGCGCTCGCGCCCTGTGGAGAGCAGAACTGAAGATGCCTCAGCAATGATGAACAGGCTGATATGGGTGGCTGGTGCTACCACCTGGGGCCATATGATGTCCAGGCCTGGGTTGCTGCTGAGGGCCATGTCTGGATCTGTGGCCCTACCACAGCTGGGGTCTGTGTGGATGTCCATGGCCCATGTTACCGCTGAAGAGCATAGAGGTCTGGGCCCACACCTGAGGCCATGTTGAAGTCTGCGGGCCATGCCGCCAGTGGGGACATACTAATCTGAGTGCCCTGCACTGCCATGGTGACAGCCAGGCCCAAGCTGCAGCCAAGGTCCATGTCTGGGTCCATGGTGGACTGTGTTGATGTCCGTGGCACATGTTGTCACCAAAAGCAGTGCAGTCTGGGTTGCTGCCTGAGGCCGTGTTCAAGGGACACACAGCCACTGGGTCCATACCCAGCTGGGCTGCCACCCAGGGCCATGGTAACGTCTGGGCCCAAGCTGCAGCTGAGGGCCATGTATGGGTTCATGGCCCTACCACTGTGGTGATGTTTCTGGCCCACATTACTTCCAGGGTCCATGGGAGAGCTAGTCCCTTCCCAGCAGCCTCAGCAGGAGAGCTCCCTGCCCCCAGAACTGGCCCCAGTGGCATGGGCATAGGATAGCTGACCCTGGGAAAACTACTGACCTCTCACTGACAGGAGAGTGGGCCCTGCATGAGAAAAAGCTGATCCCATCCCTCACCATGAGTGAGCGAGAGCTGGCCCTGACTCTCACCTCAGGCGGGCAGTCCCAATGGAGTGACTGATCAACTCAGCCACCACCCCCGCCCACATCTAGGGCTTTGAGTTGGCCCACCCCAACATCTACTACCTGCTAGAGCACATGAAGGCTTTGGTCCTGCAGAATGACAGCCACAAAACCTCTATGAGTTGGGGCAACAGCAGGATATCCCAGAGGAATTTTGATGAGGGTCCAGGACTGATGGTGTACCAGAAGCCAGAGGTCTTGATTCTGACCAACACAAAATAAAGCTGTTTGGGCAGAAATACTTCCTGGCACACCGCAGCTTCCAAGGCCATTACAACAAATGAATATGTGATGGAGAGGCATGAAAGACCGAGGAGCAAAGTGTTTTTTTTTTTTAAATCTTCTTTTGGTGAGGGAGGCTACAAGGGTGGAGGGCAGACATGGAAGGCCTGGAAAGTGAGTGGGATTGGCATGCATTACGTGAAATTCCCAAAGAATCAATAAAAATTATGTTAATATAAAATTTTAAAAATACAAAAGAAGTGTCAACAAAGGAAAATAAAATAATACAATTAGAAAAATAAGAGAAAATGAAAAAATGGTTTCCTAATAATGAGAAAAATATCCCAAATTGGTTAATTTAAGGAGGTAAATAAAAAGTTAAAACAAAATATATTTGAAAAGAAAAAGTTAAAATACTACTAATATAGTACAGAGAAAGAAAGGGGAATTAAACATGGCAAAAAAAAAAGAAAAAACAAAGTATAAAGGAAGGGGTGACTAAAAAGAAGTATAATGTGTAAGTAATATTAGGTAAATAATATGAGGAACAAGAAAATAAGGTATATTTTAAAGGAAAATGATAATAATGTCAACATACTACTAAACATATAGTAAGAAATTAATAGAAAAAACACTAGGGGCAAAAAGAAGAAAAAAGGACAAGTATGGGAGTGACTGCTAGGTCCCGAAAAATCGTATGTATATGTGCATGGGATAGTTGAGTCTGTAGACTTTTTCTTATAATTTATATTAATACTGGCCCTGTATTGGCCAATTGTCTCATATCACCCAGAGCTGTCTAGATTTTAGTAATTCCCCTTCTTTGTCTACAAGGGGCCCCTGCTGGCTACAGTTAACTTTGCAGTGTATTGTCATGGCGTGTTCTCCCAAATTCCTGAGACTCATAAGCCCGAGATCATCAACGTTCTATCTGGGACGTAGCTCCCTTGTGTTTTGGGGGTGTAGGAAGCATTATAAGGACTGAGGTCTATGTTCATACTTTTAAAATCTGCTAAGCATTCAGCACCCCAATAGAGGAGTAGAAGACAAATAGTCCAGTCCACATAAACTTCAGAGATCGTTGAGTCTACACGAGTGAACCTCATATCAGGTAGGTGGCTCTATAGGTGGACCCACCCACTAACCTCGGGCTCAGAGCAATCCAATTCTATAGTTATTTTCAGTTGATGAAGTTTACTCCCTATTACCAAGGCATTAGTACATACAATATAAGGGCAGAACCCCGCCCCCCCCACTGCCTT
>PVIU01018909.1:0-37797 GCA_004026605.1 Ondatra zibethicus
TTTGTCTGATGTGGGATCAGTGAAGATCTTCTCCCATTCAGTAGGTTGCCTTTTTGTCTTAATGACTGTGTCTTTTGCTTTACAGAAGCTTCTCAGTTTCAGGAGGTCCCATTTATTCATTGTTGCTCTTATTGTCTGTGCCCTTGGGGTTTTACATAAGAACTGGTCACCAGTGCCCACGTGCTGCAGGCTACTTCCTTTTTATTTTTACAACAGCTCTTACCCAAAGTGCTGCTTCCTAAATCCACAGTAGAATAAATACAACAAAATAAATGATGCAAAATATTGTTTGAGCATATTAATTTCCCTGGCTTTTTGGTTGCTGATTTTATTTTTCAGTTTTTAAATTACTGCTTCCCTCCCTTTCTCTCTCCCTCCCTTCCTCCCTCCCTCTCTTCCCTCCCGTCTCCTTCTCTCTCTCTCTCTCTCTCTCTCTCTCTCTCTCTCTCTCTCTCTCTCTCTCTCTGTGTGTGTGTGTGTTTGTGTGTGTGTGTGTGTGTGTGTGTGTGTGTGTAAGAGTGTTGTTCTACAACAAATATGGAGATCAGAGGGTAACCTATGGGAGCCAGTTATCTCATTCCACTAGTGCCAAGGATTGAACTTAGTTAATTAGGCTTGGCATCCACTAAGCCCCTTCTCACCATTTAGAAGTAGAATGGACAGTCTTTGCCACCAGTGAGAGTGAAATCTTCTGAAGGGCCTTTGAGAACAGTGAGCATCCGTAGCTAGAAATCAAAAAATAAAAAATAATAGAACCTCTGGCTGAAATTCTTTGTGCTCAGATCCTAGGTATCATCTGCCTTTGCTTTCCCCCTTGAAAAACATCGTGTTGACACACGGCAGGTGTTTAACAAACATCTGGATTGGTGGTTAATGAGCGCCTCTGCTCAGTAAAGACAGTGCAGCTTGAGGGTCTTTTTCTTCCACCTGTGTTGGCGCCTGGTGCTTTGAGTAAGTTCATGTTTTAGCCAAAGAAATTACCATTTGCTTTGTGGACCTGATTTCATCAACTCATATATCTTTAAAATGTCATGATGTGAGGTTGGGAGGTGGGAACAGTGCTTGAGACAACAGGAATCCCAGTGCTCATGAAGAGATGCAGGAGGTGGAGACAGGAGAATCTCCAGAAGCTCTTTGGCCAGCTAGCTCAGTGGTGCACAAGAAAGATCCTGTCACAAAGAAGGAGGGCACTGACATCTGAGTTTGTCCTCTGATTTTCACATGTGTGCTGTGGCAAGCACATGCTCACACTCACAAAGATATACATAAGCACACTATACTCACACATCATATACACACAAAATGAAATTAAAATATCATGATTGCTGAATTGACTATTTTTGTGACCTCCTTTCTGCCAGAAAAAAATATGTCTTCATTATAATAAGCAATGATTTGGTCTCTGCACTAGCTATTTTCTATATGTGCTGTGGGATGATGCTCTTATACACTGTAAGTCACTCATATTGGTTTAATAAAATGCTGATTGGCCAGTAGCCAAGCAGGAAGTATAGGCGGGGCAACCAGACTGGGAGAATTCTGGGAAGAGAAAAGGCAGAGAGTGAGTCACCAGCCAGACACAGAGGAAGCAAGATGAGAATGCCTCACTGAGAAAAGGTACCAAGCCACGTGGCTAAACACAGACAAGAATTATGGGTTAATTTGAGTTCTAAGAGCTAGTTAATAATAAGCCTGAGCTAATAGGCCAAACAGTTTATAATTAATATAAGCCTCTGTGTGTTTATTTGGGACTGAATGGTTGGGGGACCGGGAGGGACAGAAACTTCTGTCTACACATATGGATTGGACATAGAAATCTCTTTATAGACACAGCCCACATCACCTTGCTTTTCACAGATACATGTGTGACCACATGTACAAGTGAACTCTTAGTATTGGTCCTATTAAGTCACTAGATAGGTGCTGATAACTTTCTGTGAGATGTATCAGAACAAGGACACCTGCCAGTCACACAGCTCCCCTAAAAGTCATGTGTGCTCATGCCTCAGACTAGAGATGACAGCAGATGATCTGTGGACTGATCCTTCCTCAGTGGTAACTAGAAAGGCAAAGCTACAAGCAGCAAGTGGTGACCATCCATTCCACACAGGAAGGCAGGAAGCAACAGGAGGGAATGATGGGAGGGCCAGGAGATAGTTGCTGGGCAAGGAGACTCATAAATGGTGTCAGTGTGTGTAATCAATACAGATGGAGACATGGAATAAGTGTAGGGCCAACTCAAGAGACTAACTGAATTTCTTTTACTCCTTTTTAATCTTCAGAAAAACCATATCATGGGCAGGACTCAAAGGACTCTTTTGATCAGGTCAATGTCTTTCTTGAACGCTGGGGAATTTAAAGTGTGATCACCCCCCTTGTTTCTTTGTTTTCTCTTTTATGAATCTTTAATTAGAACGAGGCTGAGACCTTGGAATCTATCCCTAGGACTATTTTTCTTCTCATGCCTTCATTTTGTTCCTTTGAACTATATTCTAGATGAAAAGAAGGGACGCTATTCAGTTTGATTCTTTATTAGTTCTGTTTTAAGATTAAATTGAACCTTTAAATTGTGGTCATTGTGGTTCAACTCTCAAGAGGCCCAATCATTTTATTATAGCAGTGTGCTCTTGTTTTATAGACGCGATATCCTCTCTTAATCCTTGGACGGTCACAGTGTCAATGTCTTCTGTTTGTCCTGTTAATTCAGTTTGTGGAGATTTTACCACTTTGTTTACGGTTCATGTGTTTGCTATGGAGGTTGCAGTTTCTCTTCCACGGTGTGGGTTTTCTTCACATGCTACTGTTGCGTGCTTACAGGTTGTAGTTTACACCTGGTCTATCGATGCCCTTTCTCTACTATGCCTCTGGTGACAGGGATGCGGCGATCTGAAAAGCAAACTGTACCCACCGTCAGATGCTACCTACCGGGATCTTCTCACTTCAGTTGGAAGCTCTTCGTGTTTCAGTTTACAAAGACTTCACATATTTATACAACATATTATGATCATATTCACCCCTTCCCCTCTCCCTTCCACTCCTAACAACCTCTTCTTCCCAACAAGGCCCCTCCTGCTTTCCTGTGTAGTCTCTTATGACCCACTGAGTTTCATTAGGGCCACTGTAGGAGCATAGAAGAGAGGTTACTTACAGGAGCATGAACAACTTATCAGCAGCTACATCACTAAAATAAAATGACTCTATGACCTGCCTGCAGCCATTAACTCCTAGAGTTTCTCAGGGAGGGGTGGGGTCTTATGAGCCCCCTCCTCATCCACAGTGGGGTGTTGAGGGGTCCATTCTTGAGCTGGTGGTCGCAGTTCCTATGTGGTCATGCCTGCAGTGACCATGCCATATCCAGAAAAGAGTGTGTTCCATAGCTTCTTTTATTTGGTTCCAAGTATCGAACCTTTAAACATGACAGGCTAGGATTCTACTACCATGGAGATATTTCCCAAGCCCTTCAAGATTTTTTTTGTTTTTGTTTTTGTTTTTTAAGTTTGAGATAAGTCTCACTAAGACACCCAGACTGCCCTTGAATTTACTTGGTAACCCAACCAAGCCTTGGACTTGTGATTCCCCTGCCTTAGCCTCTTGAGGAGCTGGGATTCTGGGCTGATGTCACTATACCCAGCTTTTGTCCCCTTCTTGTTTCAACTTTTACCAAAGTTGATGGGAGTGTAGTGGTTAGAGTGGGTCCAGAAGACTTGTAAATAGAGCAGCACCCAGTGTCCCACCCTCAGCCTCCCCCACCCCAGGACAAGGCACACTAGCAATGACTTGAGATGGCTCAGGGCTTTTACTCATTGATCTTATAGTAATCCCTTGCTATGTGTGGGGATTTACTTAGGGGCCCACCACAGACACCAAAATCACCAGATGCCCAAGTCCTTGTAATCTGGGCACATTCTCCCATACGCTGCAAGTTATCTTTGGTTACTTTGTGATACCAAATAGAAACAGCCACCTGCTATACTGTTGGGGCAAAGACATCTGATAACTTGAACATAGATACAGTTTTTTAAAAAATATTTTTGGTCTGAGGCTATTTGAATTAAAGTAGAATCCCCAGGTACAGAGGATCAACCATGGAGGCACTAGAGTCCCCATCCTCCTATGACAAGCATTACAAAAGAAGAGTTCACATTATAAATCTTTATAATATATTTATAATCTTTCTTTCTACCCTACCTGCAATCCCATCACACAACACACACACACACACGCACACACTCATACCCTGTCTGTTACTTTTTCCTGGAAATATTAATAATTACATTATTATTATTATTATTAAGTTTTAGTTAGCTAGATTTATGGTGGTATTTTTATTTGAATCATATAGATGCAATCCACAACCGAGCCACATAATGTCTTTTAAGTACTGTCACTTGGGGGGATTTTTTTTTACACTATGTATTTATTATTTATTTATTTGTTTATTTATTTATTTATTTATTTATTTATATTTTTACCTTTCCCTTCCTCCATTGGTGTCTCCTTTTCTCCATTCTTGACTATTTACCTACTTTCTTCATCCTCCTTCTCCCTCCCTCCCTCTCTTTCTCCTTTCCTCCCTTCCTCCCTCCCTCCCTCTGTTCCTTCCTCTACCTCCTCAGAAATCATTGCTAGTTAAACTGCAGACTTCCTGCAGATGGTACAAGGATCTTCTCCTGTGCATAGATCTATCGACACTTTTGTCAATTCCAGCCAGAAGACATTTCTCCCCTGGAGTTTCTGACCTACACCAGGGCAGACCACTTATTTCCTGTACCCTGCAGCAAAGGTGCCATCTGAGGCTTCCCTCCAGCTGCCTCATGGAAGTGGCTTTGTCTCTTTCTTACAGGGGCTCCTGGTCTTGACATGCCGTGCCTCCCTCTTTCTCAGTTGACATTCTTGCTTTTGTCAAGTGCATTTTCTACATCCACCAGAGAAAGCATGCAGGGTGGGCTCATGTTTGAGGGTCTCAGAGACTCTCAAAATCTATTGTTAACTTTGTGTGCACACTTGTGTGCAGGAGTGTAGGCACATGCATGCCACTGTGCTTGTGGAGGTCAGAGCACAATCTTAAGTCTTGGTCCTCTCCTTTGAGACAGGGTCTCCTGTTTGCTATGGCATGCACCAGCCCAGCTGGCCTGGGAGCTTCCAGGCTTCTCCTATCCTGCCACAGAGTGCTGGGATTGCAGACACACGCTACCGTGTCCAGTTTTACATGGGGACTTCAAACCCAGGTCCTTACCCTTGTTCAGCAAGTGCTTTCCCACTGAGTCACCTCCCAGTTCTCTTCTTCCCTCACAGGTATTTGACATCTTGGATGAATATAGGTGGAAATAATTTTTTTCTTTGGCATTTTGAAGATACGTCTATGCTGTCCTTCTGTGGCTCTTAGGAATGCAGAAACTCTGTAAGGGGCCTTCCCCGGACCCTCCTAGCTTGTAGAATCTCCTCTTCACCACTCAGTATTCTGATCTTCACAGGGATCTGCCTGGGTCTGCTGTATGTAAACCTCTGTGCTGGATCCATACTGGAGCATGATGGTGTAGAAACCTGAACTCATAGTTACAAACAAACAACCAAACATGTCTGAATTGCTTTGTTGATGATTGCTTTGCCTTGGTTTTCTTTGTCTGCAAGTTCAATGCTGAGCTGTCTGGACTGGACTCTAGTCTTCTAAACTCTTCTCTCTTATTGCTAGTCTTCTGGACAGTTGCTTTTTCTGAGATACTTCCTTAAGCGAGAATTCCTGTCTTTATATCGGTTTCAAGTATCCACCACCCATGTGCATATGCATTTATATGTGTACATGTGTGTCTGCTTGTGCATGCATGCATTGTGTGTGTCTGCATGTGCATTCATGCATTTTATGTGTGTGTATGCACATGCATGTGTGCATGTACAGGCATATGTGTATGTGTGTGCATGTCTGAATGTGCATGTATGTGTGTGACTAATGAAAGTTCTTTCCGTTCTCTAAATATTCCTTTTTAGTTTCTTTCTTTCTTATGCATGGACTCGGTACCTTCTTGTATCTTTGAGAATATTAATGATGCTATTTTTAAACTTCCTATTTAGCTACAGTGATTAAGACAGTGCAGGTCTAGGCACAGAGACAATGAGAAAGAGGGCTCTTGAAACTGACCTATACAAATGGGAGTCAGTCAATTTTTGGTGAAGGTGCTAAAGTACTTCAAAAGGTAAAAACATACTCTATTCAACAAATGGCTATGGGATAACTAGATACCCATAAAGAAAACAACAATAAAAATTACAAGCCTCAGCCCTATGTGACTCTAGTGGGAACATTACAGTTCTGGATAATAGAGGCAAGTGCAAAAGCAAGATGTATAAGTTTCAGAATCAAAGACAGTCATGACATCCTTAGGGTAAGTGACAGTTTCTCAAGCAGGACCCCAAAAGCCTAAAACATAAAAAAGTTAAAAGTAGACATTTTGGCAAGGTGATCCAGACTCAGAAATACAAATATTGTGTGTTCCCTTTCATATATACATCCTAGTCTATATATCCATATCAACATAGAGAGACAGACAGGCAGACCTGTAAACTAGAAAGGGGACAATGAGGGGCACTGGGTTTTGAGGAAGAGGAGTGGAGGACAGAACACAGGTGAGATGAATGTGGGAAGGTGGCAGCTAGGGGTGGAGGATGGTGGGAGTGTCGGCGTTAGAGAAGGAGTGGGGAAAGAAAAACAAATTTTGTTGGAAAATACTACAGTGGGACCCAATACTTTGTATGCTAATTAAAACAAGTAAGTAAATAAATATACAACAAAGAAAGCAGAAGGATAGTCTACACAAAAGGAAGAAATGGAAGACATCTTTAATAATGTGCTTTTTTTCTTCCTGGGCTTCTAGTGTGTATCAGTGATATCCCATAGCTTGGAGGAGACCAGCAGGCTCTCCGTGGTTTTGAAATTTGAAAGAACTCTTCCCTATACTGAGAGGGCATGTACAATGAACGAAGACGATGCTAACTCAGGACGCCCTGGCTGGAATCCTAGCTCCCTTGCATGATTTTAGAAGTAGATAGATCTCCCAGAGGCTGGGCTTCCTTATTTATCACAGAGAGTTGTGAGGATTGGATGAGCTGATACACAGAAAGCAATTAGAAAAAAAAAAAAGATTACCCAATGCTGTAGGCAGATTACCTCCTAAGATTTCGGGTGTTGGGAGTTTAGTCACCCACTTAATTTGTTGCGAGTGTTCTGAGGTGGGTCCTGGGGGAGGTAATTTGGCTTAGATGAGATCTTGAGGACAGGGCTTCCATGGTGGCGTCAGTGGCTTTGTACTATGAGGAGGGAGAGCTGAGCTGCATGCTGATGCTGGCTCTGTCTGGTCTTGCAAGGGCCTCCTCCATGTCATGCTATAAGAAAGCCTCCCAGGGGCTGAGCTTAGTCTAATACCCTGCTCACAGACTGACTTCCCAGCCTCCAGAACCAGGAGCCTGTAAAAACTGGCCAGCCTCAAGTACTTTTTAAGTAGTAATAGTAAACAGATCAACACAATCAATTTCTACCAAAATCTTTGAAAAAAGAAAGACTTTGATTCTTTGAAAATGTTCAGTTAAAAATGAAAATACTAGATTTACCCTAGAAGAATATATTCACTATTAATCTCTAGTGCAGACTTATGTCCAAAATATATAAACAATTATTATACTTCAGAAATTAAAAGACAAATAATCTAATGCTGGGACAGTTTACAGAATGTATGCAAATAACTAATAAATACAGAAGATTCCTGAAATTATTAGTCATCAGAGAAGGCCAATTGAAAAGTCTCTCTCTGTGTCTTTATCTCTGTGTGTCTCTGTCTTTCTCTTTCTCTCTCTCTCTCTCTCTATATATATATATACATATATAAAATATCTCACACACAAATGGTGATTTTGATTTAATTCCATGCCTTATGAATACTTTTTTTTAAAAAAAAGCATTCATCGTGCCTTGACATTAGCATGTCTTAGGGTCATTATTATAAAAATGTCACATTTATCCTTCTGTGTGATGATCTTTATTACTTCCTCAAATTTTATAGAGGCTCTAAGAGTTTGGACAATTTGCTTAAGGACTAGTGACTTCAGAGAAACAATATTGGGATTTGGATAGAAGTAAGCCTGGTCCCAAGGTTTCTGTGACAGTCACCAAGCTGTATTGCTAGTCTGGGTACCTCCTGCTGCACCTGTCCTGGGGTTCAGCAAGATGCCCAGCAAGAGTGTGGGAAGGGGCTGAAAGCTCCCCACAATATAGCACTGGCCAAAGGCATGGCCAGCGCCACCCTTGCTTCTAAGGCAGAGACCAAGATAGAATCTCAGCATGTAGATTCTGCAGTTGCTGCTGCTGCTACCAAGGTGGAGCTGTATGGAGGGAAAGGAAGAAAGGCCCCTGCCCAGTGCTGGCATCTCCTCTCCAGGAGAAGCCAGGACTCCTTGGCTCCATGACTAGGTCTCCAAGTCAGGGGTGTATGGAAACACTGAGGTCAGCGTTTGGTAGATGGGTCAGTGTTCTGAGAATAGGAAAATGTTCAGAATTCATTATATACATGCTGGCAATTAACATGACAGACTTAACAAAACCCAGAATCACCTAGAAAACAAGCTTCTGGATGTGCCTGTGAGGGATTTCCTGGACTGACTGAGGTTGGGAGACTCACCCTAAATGTGGATAGCAACGTTCCCTGGGCTTGAGTCCTAGACATTATGAAGTGGGGGAAGCCAGCTGAGTACCAGCTCTCAGTACTCTTTGCTTCCCACCTGTTGCTGCAACCTGATGGACTGCCCACAAGCTTCTGTCAGCATCACTTGTTCATCACGATGGACCGTACCCAAGGAACTGTGAGCCAAGTGGACCAGTTCTCCCTGCGGTGTCCTTTATCAGGGTGCTTTCTCACAGCATGTATGAAATTGTCAAAGAATTATGATTTTTAAAATCCTCAAAAAAAGTGGATTGGAAATTCAGTCTACTTAAACTTGAACCTGAGAATGAGGTCTGAAAATTATAGGCTTCTTGCAGGATGCTAAGGTCTTTTATCTTGGTCCCTGTCCATGGAGAAGGATCCTCAATCTCCTGCCTGGAGGATGGGGTTCTTTCTCCCATAGTCCTGTGTATGATCAGTTAATTGACCATGCTTTGACATTCAGCTAGGGAAATGTAACTCTCCCTGACTGAGCATGTACTGTGTGATAAAACTTTTCCTGGGGAGTCACCCTACACACACATCTACTCACCCCAGACATGGAGTCTGTAACAGACCGAAGTACAGATACCACCAAAGCCCAGCTTGGTGAGCCATGGGTTTTATTGCGGTTAATTACAAAAATATAGGTAAGGGGTTACTTATGAGAGCAGAAATGACTCAAAGACAACTATATCACCAAAGCATACCCCAGAATGGGTGATAGCTCACAAAAGCTAGGTACCAGGAGAACATTGCACGAGCTTTGTGAAATCAGTTAGCGGTTCTCCTGCCAAGCATTCAGTCTGTGCTACAGTCATTCCATACCCCTCATGCTTGAACCTAAAGGCTAATGGCTAAGAAAAACATACACAATTGTTACAATCATTTTAGAGAGCTGTTGGAAAGAAGAGCAAGAAAATGCGGGTGTTCAGGTCCCCATCTCTCTACTCCTCCTTTAATTAAGCACATACTGTTTTGCTTCTCTGGACCACCGTGTTCACATTTCCCTTTCGTTTGGATGTAAGTGCTTGCAAGCAGACCCTCAGTGCAAGGCACACATGCAGTAGCCTCAAAGCACACTTCTGCTCTGCACCCCCTTGGCTCCTCAACTCTGCTTCTCCTGCAAGTAGACAGGTCTAGATTCTCTGTGTTTCCTCATTGCCTATACCAATCTGATCCATTTGGGTTATTTTAAGAGCCCAATGGGTGGTCAATCTCTGTGGTTATTGTTCAAGCAGCTACAGTTTGATTTTATAGTGTCTGTGTCATGAGACTTGGGAGTGAGCTGGGGATAGCTGCAAATGACCATCTACCCATCTTATCTCATCCTGAAATTTAGAATATCTTGTTTATCCTTTCTGTTATTTTTTTAAATGGGTGGGGTGGAGGCTATGTCAAGCTTAGAAGGGCCTTTGTCACCCATATTATTTGCTTATATTTTCTTCTAGTATTTTGGGGTTATTTTTCATATACAAATCTCTTTATTTGATATGAAATGTGAATTTTGCTTGGTGGTATACATAGAAAGGAATTTAGTTATTTTTTCCCCCAAATGTTTGGCTGTTTTCTCAAAAAACCACACACACACTGCTTTAAGCCGGTCACTCCATGTGTCTTCTGGAGCTGTCCTTGATATCTGTTGCTTTTCTTTCCTGGAAATTTGTGTACACTTGTATTCCACAAAATGTATTTTGAAATAAGTGGAATAAATTAAGAAAATAATTCATTAGAATCTGAGTGTACTTGCGCTGTCTCTAGATGCATGTAGGGAATGTGGCATTTCAATAAGGACAAGTCATAGTTCAACTTCTGGGGTGAATGTAAGTTATCCAGCCAGTGGAAGAAATTATTTATTTTAAAATACAATAAAATGGTCTCTGCCCTAGTCATACCTGAAAGAAGTCTCAGCACATTTCCTGGGCACTCTGGGTTTTCACAGGCGTCGGGAAAGTTGAGTGTTTATTTCCCCCTTAGTCACTTTCATATTCTGCTTCCATGGGATAGTTGGTCTCCAATTTGACCCTGACCACTGCAATCTGTCTACAAGGCCCCATTGGAAATCATCTGATCTTCTCATGAGCACCAGCTGGAGGTCAGGAGTTCAATAAATGGGGAGCGTCAAGGTCCAGTTATGCGTCAACCTGGGAGCCAGAACATATCTGGGTCAACGGTCTGACTCTACTCTCTGTGCACTTGGTGAAATTAAGTACTGATCTCTGCCTTAATGCCTCATCTGCTGGAGGGAGAGAGAGGAGAACGGAACTGATTTGATCTCTAAATATTAACTGACTAGTGCATTGTTTGGGTAGTCAGTGCTGTTATGATCACCACCACCACCACCACCACTACCACCACCACCACCACCACTACCACCACCCTCATCACTATTACTGCCATGTTCATCACCACCACTACCACTATCACCACCGTCATCACCACCACTGCCATGAGCACCACCACCACTATCACTACCACCATCACCACCTCCACTTCCATGACCACCACCACCACTACCATCATCACCACCGCTACCATCATCACCACCACTGCCATGACCATCACCACCACCACTACCACCATCATGATTACCATCATCACCACTACCACCACCGTCATCACCACCACTACCACCACCGTCATCACCACCACTGCCATGGCCATCACCACCACCATCACCACCGCCATTAACCACTACCACCATCACCGTCATCACCACCACTGTCATGACCATCATCATCTCATTACCATCACAACCATCACCACCACTAACAACCAAAGTCTTGAAGGCTACAATAGTGGGTTACACAATGACACAACATAACAAATGGGTTTAAACTAATCCTGGATATACTTACATTTTTGCATTTATTTATTTGTTTGTTTGTTGGAGGATGGAGGTCAGAGGGCACTGAGGGAGTTAGCTCTTTCCTTCTACCATAGGGATTCCAAGGCTAGAACTCAGTTATCAGTCATGTATTAAGTGTCTCCTACCAACTAAGTCATCTTGCTGACCCTGTTCTCACTCTTATAAGTACTTGTTCTTTTACAGGACAATCTCTCTCTCTCTCTCGCTTGCTCTCTCTCTAGTTCATCTTTTGTCTCTTCCCTTTTCCTCCCTGTTTTGTCAACTCCAGCTAATATCAATATCATAATTAGAAACCAATACAGCAAAGCATGGGGCAACTTTCCTCCAAATTCACCCAGATCATGCACAGGTCTACATGGGTCTTTACCAGATGGGGTCCTAGAACTATAAGAAGTGGACGCATGCCCGATCCCTAACCCAGAAGCAATTTCCAACTAACAGACACTTGTAAATGAACATTTAGTTTCCTTCAAGGGGTCTGACTGAGGAAAGAAACTACGCTGGAGGGTAGACAGCATGCCCAGCAGCAGATGGCCAGCCGCAAATGACCTCAACAGCATTTTTAGAGGGCACTTGTCTCATGATGTCATGTCAGGGCTTTACCTTTTTTTCTATCAATTTTTATCTTACTTTTTAATCTTTGTCTTTATTTTATTTGATTTTTATTTATATATTTTTTTCTCTTTTTATCCTATAGTTCCTTTGTGTATGTATTGTGGCTTCCAGGTTAGTGTTTTTATGTGATTCCTGAGTGTGCAAATGAGTGAGTTACTGAGTCTGTCTGTTTCTTATGGCTTTTCTTGGGTTCTTTTCCCTCAGCTTCCTGGGTCCTATCATGATGTGTCAACTTTATCATATCATACCGAATCATATCATATCATATCAGATCATATCCCCTTAGAAGCCTGTTTGTTTTCTAATGAGAGGCAGAAAGGGGGTGGATCTTGATGGGAGGGAGGTAGAGAAGAAACGGGAGGAGTAGACAGAGGGAAAACTGTAATCAGGATATATTATGTGTGGAAAAAAATCTATTTTCAATAAAAGGGGAAAAAGACACAGTGTGTAAAAGGTAATGTCACACATGTTTGTCAAATGTCTTTCATTATCCACCAGAAGAACCCTGTGGGTTTCTTTATATAGCATATGTCTTGTACATTATTAGCTATAAAGTATCATTTGTGGAATTTTTTAATGTTTTCTAACTGATTTAATTAGAATGAAAAATGTTATTACTTCTTTATATATTTGTTTTAACTTTGAGATCCAATTACCAGTGCCTCATGTATTTTTTTTTTCATTTTTCTCAGCTTATTGTTTTGAGTCTTTTGCTATGTAATCATTTTATCTGCAAATAATGGCGATCTTACTTGGTGCTTTCCATCCTGTACACCTCCTGATTTGGCCTCTAGATGGATGCGCTACGGTCACGATGGTAATGACCTACTAGGGCTCTACTTACTCATAGTTTGATTAGGACCTGAAAATGAGATGGACTCCGTAGGTTTCTGGTTTTATTTTGTATAATTCTAATTGGTCCTGTAGCCATGCTTTTCTGGCTTTGTAAGTATCAGCAACGGCATCCGTTCTGTCTTGAAACTGAAGCAGATTCGGCAGTTTCAGGGTCACCGGTTGCTCCGCGGTTTGACTTCTGTGAGAGTCGGGCCTGCTTACTTCCAGGGCAGGCAGTTTTCATCTCCTCGTTTTTCTTTCTTTTCTTGCCATAAGAAATTACCCTTTCTAGAATAATTACCCTTATCATGCAAAACCTAAAATGTGTAACCATGTGTTACAAAGCTTCCTTTCATAATTTGAAAACTTCCCCAAGCATCTGGGATTATGTTATTATTTATTTATTCCCAATTCTGGCCATTTACATTTTCCCATTCCCTTTCCATCTGTGACTAAGGTTAGTAGTAACTTCCCTTTGTCTGTTTTCACAGCTTGTGCACTGACCACTTCTACTACTTTTCAGCTTCTGAGTTTAAATCCCATCTTACACTTTATTTTTCTTCTTTCTTTCTGCTTTAGGTTTGAGTCCCTTTCCCTAAGTTCTTGAGTCTTATGATTAATATCTTTAATTTCACAGTTTTTTGTTGAATAGTGAGAGAATTTGAAGCTATAAACTCTCTCTGAAGGATGACTCTAGCTGCAAAACAAACATTTTGGTATGCAATCCTTTAGTGTTGTTTTTAACAAAACAGACATTTGGCAAGAATGCCTCTACTTGAGAAGAGCGTCTATGCTTGCTTCCCCGGATTTATCTTTAGTTTCATTGAGTTTTTTTGTGTTGTTGTTTTTATTTGTTTGTTTTTGAGACAGGGTTTCTCTGTAGCCCTGGCTGTCCTGGCACTCACTATGTGGACTAGGCTGGCTTTGAACTCAGAAATCCACCTCTCTCTGCCTCCCGAGTGCTAAGATTGGAAGCATATGCCACCACCACCACCTGGCATCACTGAGTTTTCTTTAGCAAGTGTGTCTATTCTCTCTGACATCTTCAGGTATCCTGAGGTCATTCCTGTGGTATAATGTCACTCTGCTTCACACACAGATCAGATCCATACCAGTTTCATAAGCACTTGAAAATAGCAGCATTCATTCTCTACTAGAATAATATAGCAAATACATGGTATAGTCATCTTGAAGGACTGAAAAGGATATGAATCCTTTCTTCCAGGAGTCCCATTCATTGATCGGGAGCTTAACCTGCTAGGGAATGGTCCTTCCAGTGTTACCTCTAGACCAACTAAGGCTACCAGCTCCCAAGACCTTGCTAAAAATAAATACTATCAGGCGCACCCCCAATCTGTAGATCAGAATCTATTGTTCATGCTAGCGTTGTGCCTTTTGAGTGGACCTCCAGACGATTAGGGTGGATCCGGGTGCACGTTCACATTCAAGGACTTGGGAGAAGGGGTGTGTGTGTGTGTGTGTGTGTGTGTGTGTGTGTGTGTGTGTGTGTGTGTGTGTGTGTGTATGGTGGTTAGTTTGTGTCGGCTTGACAGAAGCTAGTTACCTGGGAAGAAGTAGCCTCAGTTGAAGAATGGCTTCCGTCAGCGTGGCCTGGGAACATGTCTGTGGGTTCATTTTCTTAATTAGTAACTGATGTGGGAGAACCCAGCCCACTGCGGGTGGTGCCATCCCTGGGCCTGTGGTCCTGAGCTGTGGAAGAAAACAAGATGATAACGTCATGGAGAAAAAAGTCAGAATGCAGCTTCCTCCGTGGTTCCTGCTTGGCTTCCTGCTTGAGCTCCCGCCATGACTTCCCTCAAAAATGGATGTGGCCTGGGAACTGTAAGATGTAATAAGTCCTTTCCCTCCCCCAGTTCTTTTTTATACAGTAACAGAAACCTAACTAAAACAGCACACAAACTTAGGTCCTCTCTCTCTCTCTCTCTCTCTCTCTCTCTCTCTCTCTCTCTCTCTCTCTCTCTCATGCATGTGCCTACACACTCACACACACACACAAAAGCTCCTCTAGCAGTCTCGGGGACACCATCCATGTTTTGAAGGCAAGGGCGGTTTCCTAGAATGTTTAAAGGAACTCTCATCTCATTGGCTTGTTTGAATCATGTGGCCTTTCATTAGCCAATTAGAATTCCTGAGGAGGGGGGAACTAAATACTACATGCTGATTGGTGTAAGTCACTCCATTTCTAGAGTCAGCCCAACCCTATTGACTAACACCAAGCAAAGAAGTAAATCTCTGATAGGAAATTCTGAGTGACAATAAAGGAAAAGGTCTCTTTGTCCCTAAAATGAGGAGGCACATCCCATTCTATCCCTGTCCCTCCCGCTGAGGTGGGGGTGTCTTTCCATTTACTCTGCCATTCAGAACAGAAGTGTTCTGCACAGGTCATGTGTTGACTACTCGGTGCCTGTAGAAGGTGGAACCTGCTGGAAGTGGCCAGTCACTAGTTGTGGGCTTTTGAAGGTTATAGCCTGGCTCTGGTTCCAGCTTCTCTCTGGCTCCTGTGGGTTGCACATGAATGATCTCTGCCCCATGTTCCTTCTTCCATGAAAGGAGCTGCTCAGCCATTGCTTCCCTACTAGGATGGACGGAAGTCTCTGAAACCAGGAGACAAGATAAGCCTTTACCCCTACGAGTCCTGTTGTCAGGGTGTTATCGCCGTGATGCCAAAGGAACCAATACAGTCAGGAGGACTGTCTCCTGGTGTTGAGGGCAGATGGAGCCAGACAGGATGTGGGAACTACAGGTTTCTTGTTAATACCTTTCAGTTAGCACTTGAAGCATGCTGCAGAAGAAACAATTTCATAAAAAGCCCTTTCTAAACTTCCAAGACTGTGGATTGTCTGAGTTTCTGAGTCGCTGTTAGGGGGTGTATCAAAAGGGCAACCCCAAAGTAGGCATTAGGAGATGGGGTGTCACTTCTGTGTAATTCAAGTACAACTCTGTGATGTCATCCGTGACCTCCCCAGGAGGGCAGACGACTGGTACAACAGGACACTCGTCAACTTGATGAAAAGCTAAGCGTCCCGTTTCACAGCTGGGTATCTTCACCCCAACTCAACATCTCCGGGCTAAACAAAGTCTTCATTTTATAGCTGTTGTGAAACCGTATTCTTGGAACAGTGACAACCTCTGACTCCTCTAAAATCGTGGCCAACTGAACCCACCGTGTCACTGAGACTGGCAATAAAAAAGGCTGGATATTAAGCAGATACACCTGCCTCTCAGGCATGGCTCAGGTGCCAAGAGATAGACTATTGGTGTGCATGAAGGGGAGAGGAACGAGGTGGGGGTTTCCTGGGAAGTGGAGCCTTGGGGAGTGTAGATTCACCAAGCTCCATCTGACAGTGAAATGATCCAGTTACTCTGGGCTGGGACCATGGAGGGGATTCCAAGGCCATCTTAGCTAACACGTGAAAAGTCTATGATCCCAACAAGAAGCCAGGTAGAAGAAGGCAGCCCAACAAGCTATGAGACACCCTGTCATTCCCTCAGCACCTCAACTCTCTAAGGAAGCGA
Source organism: Ondatra zibethicus (assembly GCA_004026605.1). NCBI lineage: Eukaryota > Metazoa > Chordata > Mammalia > Rodentia > Cricetidae > Ondatra > Ondatra zibethicus. Next base: position 16,543 of record PVIU01018909.1, read on the forward strand.
TCATCTCTAACGTGGATGTCATTATTGTCATTTTCACCATGAGGAAATTAAGGCTCTGCCCTGTTAGTTAATTTATTCAGATCCATGGGATTCTAGGTGATAAAACTGGAAATTGGAAACTAAACTTGCCAAGGCTACTGTGTTTCCTCCCCGCACTTTCGGTAGCTGTCAAACCGATCTTGCCAAAATTTAGCCCGATGCCATTTTTATCTCTGGTTTCTTAAGCAATCTCAGTGACATGATAAGTCTAACTATAACTATTCCACAGAAGTCCTCTAGAACATTTTAAGGATCCTCTCTTAGATTTTGGCAAAAATCATTCAAAGGAAGAAACAAAACAGGCAAATAAACAAAAATCCCTAGTCCCCCCTCCACCCACACACAAAGCATCTTTTAACTGGCCTGGGTCTTGGCTCCAGCAGTGCTGACCACCAGGGACAGTCAGAGCTGGGCCTACTTCTGTGGCTTCACTCCGTGGATAAGTGCAAATTTATCCAAGGTGAAATGCTAAGCCTTACTTTGTGATTTTCCATTTTGATGCAAGTGTGAGGTCAGGAAGCAGCTGCTCAAGAGTAAATAGTTTTCAACCCCTCTGTGAAGTGGTGGCCACAGGCAGGAAACCAATTGAGTTTCTGCCTTGGAGGAGATGGGGTGGGTTTTGTCAGACAAGCGGCTCCTCCTGAGCCACACAGAGCCTGGCTCTTGGTCAGCAGCTGTGGATGTGCTGTGAGAGCCACATCTGTTTATAAATCTTCAAGAAGAAGGGGGCTGGTTTTTCCATTCTTCAAATTTGGAGAAGAACAAGTCACTTCCTGTCAGCGGAGTCCCATGGCGCCAGCTGTGGCAACATTTTGTTGTTGTTGTTGTTATTGGTGTGTCTGTGTGTGTGTGTGCTGAACAAATGCTTTTAGAGAACATGCCGTAAAGGCTGTCCATGCTTTGGGGGGATAGTCTGAAACTACTGTATCCAGGGAAACAATCACACAGCAGCCTCCAAGAAGGCCCTGGTGTTCCATCTCTCCATTGTATACTGGGCACACACTCTATCCCTTTGCTCCCCCAGAAAACCCAGGAAGGGCCCCTTGTCTCCTTATTTACACCCTCACGGAGTGTAAGTGTGAACGACATCTCGATCCCACAGTGGAATACTTTAATCAGGAAACTCCTGATTAAAACTGACTTATCAATCTCTCCCTTCCTGTTCCAGGCACTCTCCCCCCCCCCAACTAATACTAAGTGAGTGGCTTGTCCTGTTGGTACCTGCAGCTGCCTGCCTCAGGGATCGGTGAAGGAAGGCACAGGAGGAAGAGGAAGAATGTTGGGATGAGGACTCAGGGCTAGGGAAAATATCACGAGGCTTTAGTTGCATCTTCTAGGCTTTTTTCCTTTGTTCTTTTATTGCGCGCTTGCTAACTTTGGGGGAGGGAGGGGGAGTCGTCTTGAAAGATGGCTCCACTATTAAGAGCACCCGTTGCTCTTGCAGAAAACCTGGGTTTGGTTCGAAGCACCCACATGGTGACTAACGCTAGTTCCAAGGGGTCTGACACTCTTTTCTAGCCTCCATGGCACACACATGGTGTAAATATATGTATGCAGGCAAAACACACAAACACATAAAATAAAAATAAATGATGTAAAAAAGCATACATTGTAACTGGAGGTTTTTCTCCCACCCACCAACTCCAGAATAACTATCTGAGGCTTAATATTAACTACAAACTGTTCAGCCAATTGGTCAGGCTTATTATTAACTAGCTCTTACCACTTAAATGAACCCATCTCTATTATTTTATATTTCACCACAAGACTTTCAGTTTGTTACCTCACATCTTGATTCTGGCATCTCCTGACTCTGCCTTCTTTTTTCCTTTATCTTTGCAAGGATTTCCTGATTTGCTATATTCTGCCCTGCCATAGGCCAAAGCAGCTTTATTCATCAACCAATAAAAGCAACACATACTTGCAAGATACAGAAGGACATCCCACATCAATACATCCTCCATGAGAGTACTAGATTCTTGTCAAAAGGCCATAGTACCTTTGCTTGAATAACCCTAAAATTATTGATTCAGACGTGTTTATACCTTTTCCTTTCTTTAATATACTTTTGACTGTTGTTGTTTTTTGTTTGTTTGTTTGTGACAAGGTTTCATACTCATTATGTAGCCGAGGATGACTTTGAACTTCTGACTCCCCCCCCGCCGCTGTCTCCATCTCCCAAGTGTTGGGATTGTAAGTGTATGCCACCATGTCCAATTTATGTCATACTTGGTATTGACCCCAGAACTTTGAGAATACGAGGCAAAAAATCTACCTCCTGGGTGCTATCCCCCGACCCTCATTTTCTACATAAAGCCTTTTCCCATCCATTTCACACTGGTGAAAGTGTTCTCCGCTATTATGTGCCGATAAAATTCATGCAGGAACTGAGCTTTTCAAACCCCTTCAGTGGATAGTGTACTCAGTCCACCAACAATATTCTGGGTCTCTGTGCCAAACACTGCTATTGACCCTGAAGTTCTGAAGACACAAGAATCATACCCATATTTGAACTTACATTATTAAAAAAGAAGAAAGTAAATAATGTATAGGCCAGTGGTGAGACTTTCCAAACAATATTAACAATCTCGCAGAGTTCCATGATTTACACCTGGCAGTCTCTGCCCACTGGCTTCAACTTGGTACATGCATTACTCAGTATATGGACATCCACTGACTCCATCTCATTTTTTTTCAATAAACCAATGATTCCCGACTATTAGCTTGTAAATTAGGTCCTTCTGGCCCTAAAGTTTATGCTAAAAAATTTTTATTGTAGAAAAATAGAAAATTATAAAGTCAATAATCATCTACCTTATCTTTAAATATAGTTCCTCTCTATAAGAATAACCCTTCCTATGAACACCCATGATACTGTGGATTCGAATGACTCCTCATAACCCAATTTATCACTTCCTCGGTCTCTCTCGCCTTACAGTTGTCCATCTGGAACATATCCAGTGAAATACTGTTTAAATATCCATGTTCCCCACCAACACTCTTTAAGTTCCTACGATGTATGTACCAGATGCTACAGTCACAAAGATGGCTCCAACATCTCTTGTCCTCCAGGGACACTGGAACTCATCACTGTGTGTTAGTCTACTATGTGTTGACTTCAAGAGCAAAGGAGCCTTAGGAGCATTTTCCTTTCCAACTCCCGACAAAAGACCTGTCGGATAGAATGCCCTCAGTAAATACTGATCTCACCGGACTGATGTAGTATCTAACAGCATGGAGGGTGTGCTATCCAAAGCCAGGTTTCTGAAGCCACAGCCATGCTACATGGGTATTGATGAACCCTTCCAAATCAACAAACTGTAGTTTAATAAATGGTACAATTACCTTAAGGAGTTTTGATCGCTTAAAGGAGTTTGATTCAATTTCTTCCTTCACACTTAGAAACAACTGTGATCAGTTTCTAGATACAATAAGCCAGTAAGAGCTCACTTAATTCTTTCTCATTTTAAACTAGGTTTCATACAGCGATCACACAGAGTTTAAAAATCACCCCCAAGAGTTTAAAATGAAAAGTACATCGCCCCCAGCTTTCAACTCTGGAATGCGCAACTATTCCCAGCCTCCTTGAGTCTACTTCCAGAGGTGTTCTGTACACACCCAAGAACGTATATGTGTCTCCTGCCCACTGCCCCCTTCAGAAGGTGCTACATTTTACACGTTGCTGTATGCTTTCTTTGTTCACTTCCTTAATGCTATACCCTAAAGACCTTTCCTGCTTGTGCATGGAAACTCTTTTTGCTTTTAAATGGCCATTACATGTATTGCACCATGGCTTATCTGGTCCCCTGCTGAGGCTCATTTTAGGCTATTTCCAAATGTTTGTTTCATTGCCAACATAGCTGCAGTAAATAACTTTATACATATATCATTTCATACATCTACAGTGTAGCTATAATTTTCCAGAAGTGAAATGTTAAATAAATCCATTTCACTTTTGAAATTTAAACAAGCATGCATTAACTCATGTGTGTGTATGTGCATGTGTGTGTATGTATGTGTGTGTGTGTGTGTGTGTGTGTGTGTGTGTGTGTGTGTGCAGTCCAGTGGATGTCAGAGGTCTTGCTTGGCAGCTTCCCATCTTTTTTTTTGTGGCAGGATCTCTCACTGAACCTGAAGTTCACTGATTTGGGGACTGGTTAGCCAGCAAACCCCAGGATTCCACCTATCTCAGCTTCCCCTAATGCTAGGGTTACAGGCATGCACTCTCATTTTTGGCTTTTATGTGGGTGCTCGGGGTTGAACATAGGTCCTCATGCTTGTGCAGCAAGCATTTTATCAACTGATCCATCTCCCCTGTCCCCAAAGGCATTCATTCTGATACATGAAATTCGGTAAATTCTAGGAAATGCTGGCCGAGGGACACATCTGTTTTAAGAGACGCGGGCATTTTTTTTCTATGGCAGTGTATAATTGGTCCTGCTATGCCAATGCATGGCAGGCTCCCCTTGTTCACCATGATTGGATGGGTAGCTTTGTGGGCCATAGCTAATATCTCTGTAACTTCATGCTTGTTCTTCCTTCTAGCAGGATATATTGTTCTTCAACAACCATTTCAATGTAAAAACCACCATTCTCAGGATGACAAAGGCATAGCCACTGTGCATTCTGACATCATCCCAAACAGCTGCTGTTCTCTTGACATGAAAGAGATGCTTCGTTTTATTAATTTCATTTTTATTGTCACTACTCATCCTGACATATGCAATATAAGACTATGCAATAAACATAGATATGAGCAAGAAATTGAGAAGCTACCCACACCAAGAGAACTGGGCACAAGGAAGAAAGAAAAGTTAACAAACCAGGATTTTGTAAAGTTCAAAAAAATTAACTTGCTTATTTTGGTCTGTAACGTTGACCTTAAACTTCTTGAAATCAAAGCAAAAATGAACATAATCAGTTAATGAATGTACATTCATAAAGAGAAGCGCACAGAAAATCAGAAGTTTCATGGCTTTTAGAGCTAAGAGAAACTCACATGGCTTATTGCACAAGGGATCCCAGGTGGTAAAACAGGGTAGCCCACAAGATCCCTAAAATGAAACATTAATTGGGGCATAGTGGCTCAGGCTCAGGCCGAAGGCTGAGGCAGGAGAGTAGTGAGAGTTTGAGGCCATCTTGAACCACAGTTGAAGACTCTGTCTTGAAACAAAACCAAAAACCTAGAAAGGAGTATTGGGAAATACAGAATTACTGTGTTGTCTTCTAAGAGTGCATTCCAGGACCTAGGAAGAGTGCCCCTCCCTACATGGGGACAATGCTTCCCCTCCCTGTACTGGATACCTCATCAGTTTCTCTCTGACCAGCCTTAACACAAGTCACATCAAACTGCAGAGGTTTATGGGCCTTACTCCAGCTCATGCATCTGTAGGTTGGTGACTGAGCAGCCTAGTCTTGTCAAGGAGGTCACCTGGCTGTTGCAGGAACCAATGGGGCATATCGGTTCTGTCCTCAAGGTCCGTCAGCCTTCAGCATACTACTCTGGAATGCTCTTGTGACCCAGTAGAGTTCAGGCAATAGGGACGGAAATATGGAAATGCTCTCAGACCTCAGTATGCATGGGTCTCCTATGCTTCCATCCTTTTAGCTGAGGGGATTATCACATGAGCAAAGTCATACTCAGGCTCACGTGGAAAGAGAGCCAGAGACAGGGAGGCATGTGTTGCTGGGGCACTAAGTGCTTCAGTCCTCCAAAGGAAGAAGGAGATTGCGGATGGGAGAACCAGGAAGAGGCTCCCTGCCCCCGGGTCTGTGTTCCGCTGCAGCTCAATGAGGATGCCCTTGCTGGAGGGTAAGGAGACTGCCATGTAAAGAGAAGGGAAGATGAGAGAGCCAAGACCGGGGCAGACATAAACCAAATGGGACAAAGACCCTGAGGCTCTTCCTTGTACCTGATGATCACCACTGTGCCCAAACCCACTGTGCCTAGCCCTCAGGTCCCTCTCTGCCTTTATGGCCACAGCAGTTGCTTGATCCAGTCATGCTTGCTAGATCCAGAAATATGGGTGCTACACCCAACCACCTGGGTTCACATTTCAGTTGGTGGCCTCTACGACTTGGAGGCTCAGTTTCTTCTTTTACAATGTGGGGATGGTCTTACTCATAACTTTGAAGACTGAATAGGTAATGCAGGAAAAAAAAACCCAGTGCCTGGTACATAGATGTAATTTTAAAAATTATTTATCCCTGTCATTTGCATTGGAAGGCTCACCACCATATCACCAGGACTGTGTGTCACTCACTATATTGCTTGCATTGGGACGATTCCTAATCAAAAGATTGAACTGGGGAGGGGTATCTCAGTTGGATTTGAGGAAAAGACAAAGCTATCTCACATGGTAGCTGGGCTTCGGTGTTCACCCAAAGCCATTGGCCTGCTTTCTAAATGCCAAATCTACTAACCATGACAAAAAGCAAACTGGGTATCATTATCTATGCTTACCCTAATCCATACTCTGCTCTGTGGATGTGTCACCTGTTGAGCCATCATAATTAGAGGACTTGGTACAAGTGACAAAGACACACTCATGTGGAGTGAGATTGGCCATCACCTGACACCTGCAGGCAGTCTGAGCTACTATGCTACATGGATTCATAGCAGGAATAATTGGCTTCTGGATTCTTTTATGCAGAAGCCATGTCTCTGCATACCTAGCCCCATTGTGGAACTGTTAAGCTACTAAATTCTCACACTTGCAGGGTCTACCTGCCATTGGGGTTCTCCCAAGATCTGCCACCCTGGCTGATCCAGGGAGCAGCAGTTTGCCATGTGACTGTGTCTTACTGGAAGCAGGAATGAAACAGAGAATTGTGCTGGCCCCACAACGCCATCGGCTTCCCAGAGTTCCTGATGGTTTGCTGCCCGGGGTTCGGCTTGAATGTTCTCTTTGTGGCAGCCCTTCACGTGCTGAGGTGGGTTTGCCTTCTCTGCAGCAGTCTGGGTTAAATAAATACATTAAGGCAACGTAGTCAGCTTGACACTGGAGCCAGCCTCAATAACTCAGATAATTCATGTGGCAAAAGACAGGGCCACTGTGGTTTCGAATTAGTTTAAAGATGGATTCTTTGTTCCCTTCTTTAGTTGAGGCTGGGGCAGTCACACTGTAATCTGCTGGTCATTTTTCTCCAGCGAGTTTGAGAGTTTAAATCCTGTGCAGATGAGCGACCTTCAGCTGGTTACAGGGCTACCAAGCTGACTCACCACATAAACACACACTCCCGAGAAAGCTGAGATTAAACCCTGATGATTTTTATCTTGTCTTCAGTGCACCGGCCGTCAGTGGTTCGTCAAAACCCATAATATTTAGAAACGGGTTGTGTTCACCGCCAAGGTTTAAATAAACTAAAACCCATGAGTGTTTTAATGTGACGAATTACCTTGGTGTGTGAAATTATAACTCTATCTGGTGCGCGGGGAGACCAGCGCTGTGCACATTGTGTTCTTGGGGATTTTGTGTATACTTCTCCATCTGAAGAATGTTTCAACCCCTGCTTTTTTTCAAGAGTAGGAATATTTCTATTTCAAGACCACTGCATATGTCCAAGACACTCAATAATGGGTGAAATTGTACACTTTAACAAGTCCAGAATCCTTTAAGGCATTTGTGCTTGGGCCAACAAAATGCTGAGGGTCAGAGAGTTCCACTGGGACTGCCGGCCATGTCTCCAAGCTTTCATTTGCTTTGAAAATCAGAGGCCAAGATTAATTTCCTAGATGTAGCAGAGAATTTCAACCAAGGGGCACTCCACCATATTGGGAGATGTTTTGTCCTTCTGTCACAACTGGGAGAAAGAGGACAGGGTGCTGTCGTCACTCTGTCAGTGAAAATGCAGTCAGTGACCACCCTACTATGTGCAGGACAGCCCCATCCATGCATTGTCTACTCAAAACACCTGGGGTGGCCCACTGGGAAGCCAACCAACAGCCCATGATGACACTGGTGAGGAGCGCGTCGCTGGTGTGCTGTATCAAGTTAGAGAGTTGTAAACATGTCAAGCGGGTTATGCACGCATTAATCTAACCTCCCAGCACATTCTCTAGCTGCTACATAGTGTTCCATAATTCTCATCCCAAAGTCTTGGGAGATGCTTTGGTGGATAAGAACGTTTTGTGTGCAAGCACAAAGAGCTGAGTTGCAGGTGGCTCCCAGGATTCTTGATAGAAAAAAAAAGTTGGGTACCTCTAACCCCAGCATTGTGGATTTTAGGACTTGCTAGCTGATTTGCCTTACTCCATGTTCAGTGAGAGAAACTTTCTCAAGGGACTAAGGCATAGTGTGCTAAAGCAGCACATCCAATGCCCTCCTCTGGCCTCTGTAATCACTGGTATATGCACTTGCACACACACACACACACACACACACACACACACACACACACACACACACTTTTCCACTTACTCCATTAAATGCATGACTGAGAGAATTTGCCTGACTCAAATCCCAAACAGCAAGAGATGCTGCTTGCAATTCTTTTGCCTCACGTTGCCTATGATGTTTCATTTTGAAGTGGCTTAAAGCTCAAGTGGGAGTTCCTAAATCTAAATTGGCAGTGAAACCCTGCCTCAAAAAACAAAACAAAACAAACAAACAAAAAAAAAAAGGTAAAACATATCCTTTACCCTGCTGTCCCCAGCGGCATCTCACATCGTTGTTATAGCCAGACAAACGGACGTCTGTGGATCCCAGGACTTTGATGCTGGGGGGACACTGCAGTGGGCTTCTCCTCATCAAAATGCAGTCAGAAAACATGAAGTGGAAAGTCACAAAAACAGCAGAAGAGTTTTCAACTGCGCGCCATCCTGAACAGCGGGGTGAAGTCTCATACCCCCGCTCCGCTCCACCTAGGATGAATCTCTCCCTCTCCGGGCTTCCCACCAGAACCTCTGCTGGTATCAGAATGCAGTACCACAGTGCTGGGATTACACTCACCCTTATTGTACGCAACTATGCCCAAAGCCTGAGAGTAACGGCCCAGGCGGCACAGACTATCCTGGATAAGAAGTTATAGTGTGCTTCCGTTAGGCGAAAAGGGGAAATTTCTAGGCTTTTATTAAGGAAGGGAAAGAACCAAGGTTGCTAAAAATCCCAGGAGGGAGGAGTCTCCTCTTTGCAGAGTTGTGGAAAGGGGAAAGACACTCACCCTAATTTTCCTGTCACATCTCAAACTGTGACAGTGCTGGGCAAGATGCATGGTATGTGCTTAGCTTCGACGGAAGAGGTGTTCACGCACAAGTAACAGGCAAAACCACAGCATGGATAGGCTCTGAATTGTCCATGGTTTAGATATCCGATGAGAGCCTGAAGTGTATGTCACTCTGACAGTGGAGGGCGCTGTGCTAAACCACAAACCAATTTGAACTTTACCACTTTGCTCCAGTTTTGAATGATAAGGCAGGGGAAATGTATTCCACGCAAAAATATTCATCTTTATTCCTCTGGAACTGCTTTGCACAGAAAGCTTAGCAACTTTGCTCCTTCTGCTTCTGAATGGCCCTCATTGCCAAGGTACTGTCCGATGTGAGGGGAGGAAGTTGCTGGCAACGACTGGTTTCTAGTTTTGTTAATCAACCTCCACTCTTTTTCATACAGAGACAACAATGTTTCCTGGGGTTTTAGTCTTTTTTTTTTTCTGTCTTTGTTAAGGTTTCTATCGCTGTGAAGAGACACCATGACCATGGCAACTCTTATAACGAAAACATTTAATTGGATGGCTCACAGTTTCAGAGAGATGTTCAGTCCATTATCATCATGGTGGGAAGCAGGGCAGCAGGCAGGCAGATGTGATGCTGGAGCTTTGAGAGCCCTTACATCTTGTTAGGCAGGCAACAGGAAGGTGGAGTCAATTGATTGTCACACTGAATGAAACTTGAGAAAAAGCCCACCCCCACAGTGACACACTTGTACAACAAAGCCACACCTCGTAAAAGTACTACTTCCCTTTGGGGACCATTTTCTTTCAAACCACCACAGCTTCTTTTCTTTTTTTAATCTCTCTCTCTCTCTCTCTCTCTCTCTCTCTCTCTCTCTCTCTCTCTCTCTCTGTGTGTGTGTGTGTGTGTGTGTGTGTGTGTACCTGTTTGTGTGTATGAGTTCAGGTAGCTGAGCACATGCCACAGTGCACATGTGGGGGACATAGGGTAACATTGGGTGTAAAGGTTACAGAACAATCTCATGTATTGGTCCTTGCCTTCTACCTTGCTTCAAGCAGGATTTCATATTGTTTGCAGTGTTGTGTAGACACTAGGACACTTGTCTGCTGAAATTTGTTGTCTCCCATCTCTGCCTCCCATCTTGTTCTGGGAGGACTAGGGTTACAGATGCATGCTGCCTGCTTGGGGGATCCAAACCAAGGCCCTCACATTTCCATGGCAGGCACTTTATCCAGTAAGCCATCTCCCAAGCCCCTGGTCCCTTTTTATTTTGTCCTTTCAGCCTCTAAGCATCCCAAAGGCTCAAGTGTTTGAGACCAGGACAACAATGAATAACTTTGTTTGTTTGTTTGTGTTATCATTGTTTCATGTCCCTGGTATCACAACCACTTGCGAATACTTTCTATATCTTCTGAGGCAAGATACAGTTGGGTGTTTGGAAGAACAAATGACAGATGAATGAATGTTCAGCCCTAAATAAGATCTTTATACAATTCTTCAGTTCAGGAAACATTGTAGAAGAAGGGCAGGAAGAAGTTAAGAGACAGGCAGTAAGGAGAAAGGCTGCATACTGCTATCTTCTGGGCAAGACATAGTCACTACATGCAAGAACTCATAGCAGCGATGGATGCCCTGCACTGAGTTTGTACAAGAATGGGTCCACCATGAGTCAGGCACGGATAGAGGAGGGATTCGGGCATTGCCTTCATTTGTGTGCCCAGTGATGATCTCACCAGGCTCTCATGAACACTCTCAATCCAAGGGTCTCATAGATGACCTTGGTCAAACTAAATGGGCTACAAAACAAAACCCAAAATCATTAACTGTAGTTGATTGTTTTTTACTCTTTACTCTTTTGGGGGCCCACCACCTTACTCCCAAATATACACACAGAGTCTTATTATTACTTATGAATGCCCAGCCTTAGCTTGACTTATTTCTAGGCAGCTTTTCTTAACTTAAATTAGGCCATCTATCTTTTGCCTTTGGGCTTTTACCTTTCTCTATTTCTGTATAATTTTCATTACTTCTTACTCTGTGGCTTGCTATGTAGCTATGTGGTTGGTCCCTTGAGTCCTCCTTCTTCTCTCCCTCCTAGATCCTCTTTCTCCCAGATTCCTCCCTCTGTTTATTCTCTTTGTCTGCCAGCGCTGCCTATTCTTTCTTCTGCCTTGATATTGTCTACTCAGTTTATTGGACCAATCAGGTGTTGTAGGCAGGCAAAGTAACTCAGCCTTACAGAGCTAAACAAATGCAACATAAAGGAATGCAACACATCTTTGCACCATTAAATGAATATTCCACAGCACAAATAAATGCAGCACATCTTAAAATAGTATTCTACAACATTTCCCCCCTTTTATCTAAATTAAAATGAAATACTTAACATAGTAAATGGTGATAATGAACTAAACCTCTGAAAATATAAGCCACCCCAATCAAATGTTTTTTCCTTATAAGAGTTTCTGTGGACATGGTGTCTCTTCACAGCAATAGAAACCCAAATTAAAATAAATTTTCCTAAAAATATATACATACAGAAAGGAATCTAAATGACTCACCAAATAATAGGGGAAAGAATCTCCCAACTTGATATCTTTTGCCACCAAGTAAAACTTCCAGTGCCAGAAATGAATTATATCTGGTTGTATCATTGGCCAAAGGAACCCATGGAAACCCTCAGGCACCACAGACTATTGGCTTCTCTTCACCACATAATGGTGTGGCTTAGTGGTAAAGAGAACACTTATTTACATATGTCATCAGAAAGAGAGAAGTAGAGCTGGTACCTAACAAGAAGCTTCACCCCTACTGACTAGCATTTATGATGCTGGGTGCTCTGCATGCTACTAGAGGAGAAAGATAATCATTAGTATCTACTACAATCCCTGAAACCTATAGCAATGATCAGCCTGAAAGATATATTAGTGGTGCAATCGTAGCACAAGTGTTTTGGGAGTAACCATCCAATTTCTGGCTGTATTTAGAGTCCATGCCAAGATGGAACTCATACCTAAAATAGCTAAAGTCACCAAGAACCTGAGACTAGACAGGCCATGGGACTAGAGGGACATGTCCTGCCAAAGGAACATAGCATTAAAATGACTTGTCATGAGATACTACTATACCCACAGATCAGTGCCTTGCAGCTCACATCAGAGAAGCCTCAAACTAACAGAGTCCCACACCTGGACAATGTGCAGAGAGTGACAGACTTTGGAACACTCAGTCATTAATTGGATCTCTCCATCAAACCCCTCTCCCTAGGCTCAGGATCTATGGGGAAGAGAAGAAAGACTGTAAGAGCCAGAGGGAATGGATGAATCCAAGGAAGCAGTGTCTTCTAGATACAACAGGACTGATGCATATTTGAGCTCCCAGAGACTAGTAGCATACACAAGTCCCTCATGGGTTCATTCCGGATGGGTTCCAGCATTGAAAGGAGGATGGAGGCATGTGCTTCTTCCACTAACCAAGAGCTGTCTGCAAATGATACCCACTGGCAAAGGAAAATCAGCCTTCTCCAATAGAGTCTTACTGGGTATATTAAACAATACCAAGGGGCAAGTCTTGTGTCCAGGAGTAGCTGGCCATAGCAAAGCAAACTCATGGTATTTTTTGTAGATTCTTTTTGTACTGTTTTGCTTTGCTTGGACTTTTTTTGTCTTATCTGTCTTTAGCTTGTTTATTTTGATTTTTGGTTTTATGGGACTTGTATATATTTCTTGTTTTTTCTTTTGTTGTTTGAGAGATAGATAGATAGATAAAGAGAGAGAGAGAGAGAGAGAGAGAGAGAGAGAGAACATAGAGTTAGATGTATAGGGAGGTGGGGAAGATCTAGGAGGAATTGGGGGAGGGGAAACATGGTCAAAATATATTGTATGAAAGCTTTTTTTCTTTGTTCTTTCTTTTTTAAGAGAACTTTTTATTTGTATACATGGAATGCCTCCTCACATGGTGGGGTTCAAGAGGTCAGCATTAGATATGAGGAAGACGAGGTTTTTATAGCTTATAGGAGGTTTCCAAGTATGGGAAAATAGGTGGGGTTATAGGAGTAGAGTAGAAGCAGAACAAGTTAGTCCTAGCAACCTCCTGAAACAAAGACATGGTTGCAAAAGTGGGCATAACAAGGTAGTCATAATAACAGGTAGTCATAACTTTGAAATAAAGACAGGGTTGCAAGATGATTATAAACAAGCTTTTGAAACAAAGACACAGTTTCAAAACTGGAACAGGTAATATAGAACCATTTATAGTCATGGTTACAGGTAGGACATAGCCCAAACCTTGAGAAACAGATTTAATCATAAACAGGAGTAAACCTAGTTTATCTTTAAGATGGATTTCAAACCTTAGATAAGGCAGGCTGTTTTGTCACCCCTCCCTTGTTTTACATGTCCCTGTTAAATCTATTCTTTATCTGGGGGAAACAAAATTTGTAATGAATTGAAAAATGCATGGCCTGTTTATGAATTATACCTGTTTGATTATAATAGATAAGAATTAAAGTCATATAATCTTGGTATGCCAGTGGGTACTATAGGTAGCCATTTTGTTGCCTTTGCCAGAAGTTTCCCTTGGACCTAATATTCCAGCCCTTTGTGAATGACAATGGACAATGTACTTTCCTCTGTAACTACTTCCTGCTGAAATTAGAATTCCATTGTCAAGGTCCCAGGAATCCTGGAATAGTAACCAAAGATCAGGAGGAGATTGGGACAAAGAGATATTCATCAGAAGCATCTGATTTGCTGACTCGGATAAACATACAGAGAGAAATCACATCAGTTAGACTGGTTTACATCAGTTTCAGCAAGTTTAGGGCTTTCTGGTTTTGTAGGACTATTTGGGGCTTGCAAGGTATAGATCAACTCTGGAGAAGTTTGTAGTCCATAAATGATTTCTGAGTGGAACTACCAGCTGAGTGGAACTCTGCCAAGACAGATATAGACTAGAGACAGAAGTTAAAGTTAAAGAACTTAAAGGAAACATTTGTATTTGGAGCCCCCTCTGCAGGAATAGGCTATCTCCATGGAAACTTAGGCTGTTGACTGGCAGAGGTGCTTATCTGAAATCTGGGAATGATTTTTCTGGGATTTTTTTCTTCCAATTAAAAAAAAAGGAGAAAAAGGAAAAACAGAGGGTTGGGAGAAAGAGTACTCAGAATATGTTATACACATGTATAAAATTACCAAACAACAAAAATAATGAAAATTATAATAAAAAGAGTCAGGAAAAAAACATACCCACACATGCACAAAACTTAAGGACACGCCCTGAGGTACTAAAGGAACAGAACAATGTAGGGGAATGAGGAGTGTTCAGCTCAAGTTATATTGTCTCTAGTGTGAGGGAGATCACAGAAGACAAACGAGGAAGGTAAACAAAGTGTATTTAACTATATTAGCTACTACGTTTTTGCTTTTTATGACCAGAGGCTAGCTATGTGAGATCTCTTCCATTATTCTCATTGTGTGTCCTGTTTTGTATAGCCTCAACATTACAAAATATTCAAGATTAAAACTAAATTTGTTTTCAAAGAGTCTTTGAATGTGAAAGACTGTGAGGTGGACTCTGGGTACTGGGCTGAGGGAGACTCTCTTCTTGTGGGTAATCCCCTTGCCTGCTGTGCACTTGAGTGTCCTCATTTGTCGAGAGTGCCTCCTTTGTGCTACTCTGGAGGCTTACACAAGATGATGTTGGGAGCTCATTTGCCACCATACTGGACATGTAATCACCTCTCAGTGACTGAAATTTTAGCTACTGGAGGATATGTGGGGTTATTTGATCATTGGGACTACTCATCAATAGACAACAGAGCAAAATTATGTGCAGATAGTACAGGTGCTTCCAGCTCTTGACCACGGCAATATAATATTTAGCACAAAGAACAACATCTTCCTTCCAACTCCAGATTTATGAGCCAGCCTTACTTGAATAACTCGGGTTACTTCAGTAAAGTATCTTTTGGAGAGACTGTTGAATTTTTGTTTGGATTCTAGCCAACAGCCATAAAAATTCTTTGCCACTCAGTAAGGCTATGTATTATAGCCATGTAGGCATCCTGGATATTAGAACTTTCACTTTTTGGCTGTGCCTGATAAACTTGAACATAAGACACCTTCAGCATTTTAAGATTTATGGTAACAAATTCCAACTTCCTGGCTCTGGGCCTGTGCAAGTCATGTTACCTGTGGTAGCCAACTCACAAGCTAAGGTGCCTAGAATAATGTTGGGGTTCATTGCCAAAATACCAGTGAGAGGGTGTAGACCTTACAAACTGCAAGCCACATTCATTTGTTCTTCAATGTTAATGCCAACATGGAGATACTTTTTTTTTTTTAACCACGTTACCCACAAGTTGTTTTTGCTAAAATTTAAGAGAACCTTCCTATTTTAAAAACTGAAGTTCTCTGGACCTGGCTTGTCAATTGCTAGGAATTCTGCTTCTCAAAACAGCAGAGAGGAGAAGGTTATAGCATGGATCTTCAGACGGCCAAAGAAAAGTAAATGTTACCTAGTCCTTCCATCTGTAAGGCTATTTAGAACCCCAGTTTAATCCATTTTTTTGAGAATGAAAGTGTCTTTTTATCCTTAAACAGCACAGTCCTCCCAGAGTTTTCGTGGGCCTATAAATTTACTTTTTACATGTAGGTCTGTGAAGTAAAGCTTTGTTGACTTAACATCTGGAACTACTCAGGTGGTTTGTCTCTGCTGAGTTTATGAACAATAAAGCAAACCACTAGATGATTCCTGAATATTTAAACTCAAATCATAGACATCTCAGACTCACTGCTGACAAACACAAAACTTTAACTTTTCCCTTCTGGAGCCAAATACAACAAATGTTGTGGATAAAAGGCTAAGTGATCTTCTTAAAAACAGGGTACTTATCCATAATATATATATATATATTAACTGTGAAGCACATACTCAGAATTTCCAAAGTCCTTGAAACCCCTGGACTAGCTCCAAATATAGGCTTACTTTAAAGAAGCAGAGTGAAGTTGATCACTTCCTAATGATAGTTGCTACCAATAGGTAAGAAATCTATTACTGTGGGGGTACTGCCAACCCCACTCCTGGAACTTTTTGACAAGCACCCTATCTTCCTTCCTTCCGTCCTTCCTTCCTTCCTTCCTTCCTTCCTTCCTTCCTTCCTTCCTTCTTTTCTCTATTAAAAACTTCTTTAAAGTGATCTCTGAGATATTTGTAGTTAATATTAGATTTCATAAACAACCTGAGAAATGTCATTAGAGTAAAAGATAATGAATCATTGAGGCCATGTAGGAGACAGAAAAAGCCTACTTCACAGAAAAAAGCTGTGACTGTGATATAAAAATATCACATGGTAGTTATGGCACAATATAAGATGGAGTAAGGAAGGCTATATCATAATATAAACAAATGAGAAAGCACAGAAATTGTTAAAAGCCTGTAGATAATACAGCACCTAAACTTAAAACATGGGCAACCAGGAACAGTGATGCTGGCCAACACCTCTGCAATTTTCTCAAGACAAGAATCTCTTTCGTTTGTCCCTTCATCCTTCATACCAGACTTGACACCTAACATGAAGGACAGCTATAAGTTCCATTCTGGCTTTATTGACAAGAATTTTATTAAAACTGCATAATAATTCCAACGAAGTATCTTGATTTTAAAATGCAAACATTAAGACAGATACTGCAACCTCCCCACACTGTACTCAGCAAGGAGTATGATGATGTGCAGAAAGACGACTTTGGGAACGTGGTTTCATCATACCCAGCATGCAGAGTGATCCTTATAAAATAGATTTCATGCTATCTCACTTCCCTTCCTTAATATGGTATAGATTGTCACAATCCTTTCTTAAGGAGGAGTAGCCCTCCAGGGCCTGTCTAATCTGCCATACTCATCATACTCCAGGCATAGGGTTTCCCACTATATCTCACAAAAATGGCCAATCTGTCTTCCCCTGGCCTGCACATGGAAGCTCCCTTCTGCAAATGTGGCAAAGCCTTGGTGTGAGTGAAGGAACTATGGTGATAGCTGAGGAGTCATCAGCATCATAGGGAGCCGGCTCATGATGGGAGCACACCGCAGTGTGGTCAGGTCATGGTGAAGGACTCTTGTTCTTTTACCTTAGCAGTCTCCTCTTGTCTTCCGTTGCCATGTGAGTGACGTTATCTGTAAGCAAGCTGTGCTCGTGTATGTGTCTAGGAAAGGAGACCACCCTTCGAGATAACTAGACTTTCTAAATTTTGCATTGGATGCAACAGGTGAGATGTAGCTCTCTTTCATTGTCATTGTCGTTAGTTTGTGGTACTGGAGGCGGGGCCCAGAGCCTTACACATGCTGGGCAGGCAGTCTATTACTGAGCTCAGCAATGGGTCGCAGGATGATACTTGCTTCTGTGGGATGGAGGGCAGCATGCACAATTGTGCCTTGCTTTGTAAAACTGCCCAGTAAATGGGAGTTTCCATTTCCTTCGAGACCTGAACATGACAAAGACACCCGGAACCCTGGCTCCTGTCTGTAAAATGACTGCCAGGATTGAACCACTAGACAATACCAAACAGGGTATCAATTCTTTCTTGCCTCTCTATTAGAGAATACTGTAGCTGCTTTGAAGATATTGGCTTCCATTCTCAGGACTTTATAGCTCCTGCCTCTTCCACAGCATAGGTTGAGGTCAGTTGGCGAGGTCCTTAGGCTGGAAACATATCACTTCAGCTGAGAATGAGGGGACAAAGGAGAGTGCAAGATTAGTTCACATCTTGGGTTTGTCCAGTATTGCCAGTGATGGACAGAGACACTGGTATGGGCAGAGACACTATTGAGGCTGCAGACAGTTCCCCTGCATCTAATGAACCTGAGAGCGTGCATTTTTTTTGGCTATATGAATCATTTATACTTAGCACTTATTTAATAGGTTGGCAGCTGGCTTTTAATAAGTAACAAGTAAGAAATGTGTGATTTCACACACTTCCCAACTTCATTTTGTGAAGTCCCCAGCAGGTTCTAAAACACCCTCGCTTGCACATGTTCACTGAACCCCCCATTTGTCCCACTTGTCCTGATAGGGAAACTGAGAGGCATTAGGAGAACCAGTTTGCCTGCTGTGTGAGTGGCAGAATCAGGGCCCAAATGAATTCTTCTAAATCAAGTCTGATAGTTACGTGGGGTCACTTCTGTCTTCTGTATA
Source organism: Ondatra zibethicus (assembly GCA_004026605.1). Taxonomy (NCBI): domain Eukaryota; kingdom Metazoa; phylum Chordata; class Mammalia; order Rodentia; family Cricetidae; genus Ondatra; species Ondatra zibethicus. Next base: position 34,944 of record PVIU01018909.1, read on the forward strand.
TTTAATATCAAAGTCAGAAAATGAGGGCCAATGAGCTATGGATGGGGTTGCATCCATTGGCAGCCATTGCATGTTGAAACTGTAACCCCCCAGCACCTCAGAATGTGACTGTGCTTGGAGACAGGGCTTTAAAAGAGGTGATTAAGGTACAACCATGTTATCTCTTTGGGGCTCCATCCCATCTGCCTTTCTATGAAGATAGAAAGGGGTAATCTTGACATATATGAAGGAATTATGGCATGAACACACACTCCCATATGCACATATGTATACCTATTAACATGCACACGGATACACACAAGCATACACAGAAAGATATCAAGGATGTATGTACATAAAGAGGACCACACGAGGGCACCAGCAGGTCCAAGAGTGAGACTCCAGAGGCACCAAACCTGACACCTTGACTTTGAGCTTCTCGTTTCCAAAACAAGGAAAAAAAATAAAAGACTTCTTAATTTTTATGATTTTTTTCAAGAGGCAACGTAGTATGTAATGCATCTTTCACTCAGCACCAACACACTAGATTTTATAAACACACATTCCTTAGTGTTCTTTTTTATTGCCATTCACTATACACAGGAATGGGATTCATAATGACAGCTTCAAACACATGTATATGTACTTTGATCGTGTTCCCTAAATACATGGCGAGAAACCTAGTTTGAGGAGTTTTTCTGACAGTTCTAAAAAGCCAATACACCACAATATAAGAAGAAAGATTGTATCCAAATTAACCACCCAACTCTGATGCATGCACCATGTATTCACACTGCACACACACACCCACACACACACTTTTCATATATAAAATTCTATATCTGCATTTCATTTCACTTTGGGGTATGTGCTAGTCAGGGTCTAATCAAGAGAAAGAAACTGAAACCATACAGCAGATTGAAAAAGAAAAGTTTAATATAAAGATTATTAACTGCAAGGTATGATTGGGGTTCTGGACAATTGGCTGGTCTTTACTAATAGTAGATAAACAATCAAACAGAACTCTATAGGGAAAGCAGCTATAGGGAGCAGAGATCTACAACAGCACATGTACAAAGCCCAAGGAAAATAACTCCTTTGTAGCCTGATGGCTGGGACCCATATATTGTTGCGGAGGCCATGACCATGGATCACTGGCTGGTAGAAAGGCTGCTATATTACCATTCCTGAGGGATCTGCTGGATATCTGCCAGGGAAATCTCTTCATAGAGCAGTAAGTCTATGCCTAGGACATCACTTACAATATGACTTGATGGGGCAGGGGTCATAGCAAACGCACGTGTGAGGCCCTGGGGTTGATTTACAATATTTAGTTAGATCTTAGGAAGCTGTAGGCAATTAGCTGTTGACTATGTATACTGTAGGTGCTAGGTTCTGGGAAAACCTGGAGTGCCACAGAAGTCAGATGCAGGGGACTGCTTGGTACAAGAGATAAATAAGCAACCCAACATAACTGGAAGAGAAAAAAAAATCCCTTCTTCCTGCTATGGTCCCACCAACGTCTCTTTTGGCAAAGCTTGAAACATTAACTCACAGGAAGATGATTTACAGGGCTCTCTGCATTTTCCCAGAGCAGATGATGAAAGTTGCATTTGGGGCTGAGTTAAGTGTACAGGAGGACACAGAGCTGCACTAAATCTGAGACTTCTGTATGCTCATCACTAACACGTATCAATGCACTTGGGTGCAGTACCAGAGGCATCCAGATACAGGGTGGCCTCCTCGGGAGGCGTAGATTGTTTGGAAGAGCAATGGGGGCAGTGGGGCATGATGGAGGCCCGTCTTCAGATGCTTCCATCACTCAGGGCCTGTGTTGCAACTGAAATATCTTCTCTCAAACAATGACTACAGGCTCACAAGGTTGCACAATCTGCAGTTGGTGGTTCCTGGATTTTAATCTTGTACTTCCTTGTTCATAAAGCGATGTTTGTCTGAATCCCAATATTTACAAGTTAAATATTTAAAACCTCAGTCATCTTGAAATCAGCAAGTACTTAGAGCCAATATGCTCCTCTCTTAATTAACTCTGAACTAGTTCCATAATTGATTTTAAAGAGAATGACCTCTAATGATTTTTTAATTATGAGAGGGAGAGATATAATAAAGACTGTTCTAGACTTATAGCCTTGTATGATACCAAGCTTACTAACTGCGTTTTATATATATATAAATTCTTTCTAGTAGGTTCTCATTGTATAAAGAGGAAGATTAATTTTTGAGAAACTTGCTGAACAAGGGCTAAGGACAATGAATCAGAGATGCTTATTGTTAGAGTTGGATGGGACCTTGGTGACCATTTGGGGAAGCTGCCTTTGTTGGGGGAGGAACTGTGTCCTAGGGATCCTAAGTCAGGTGGCTCTTGGGTGTCTACAGTGTAACTAGATTTAAGGTCTTACAATTTTGCCTAAGTTTTCCCCAGGGAGGCCTGGAGAGAAAGGAAGCCATGCTGTACTTGGTGTTATCTAGACTACAGCCAAGGATGTGGGGAAAGAAGCAGAGGCAAGAATGGAGGATGTCTATCTACTGCTAATGAAAACTATCATGGGGATTCGAATTGGAAAAGAAGGAGTCAAACTTTCATTATTTGCAGATGATATGATAGTGTACATAAGTGACCCCAAAAACTCTACCAAAGAACTTCTACACCTGACAAATACCTTCAGTGATGTGACAGGATACAAGATCAACTCAAAAAAATCAGTAGCCCTCCTATACACAAAGGATAAAGAAACAGAGAGGGAAATCAGAGAAACATCACCTTTCACGATAGCCACAAATAGCATAAAGTATCTTGGGGTAACACTAACCAAGGAAGTAAAAGATCTATTTGACAAGAACTTTAAGACCTTGAAGA